>VYZS01064482.1:4806-31465 GCA_013400695.1 Neodrepanis coruscans
ACTGCCTTTGTCAGTATCTGGATTGTCCATAGCTTCCCACAGTAGTCTGTGGCCTTGTTGTTCTAAATAATCCTTTACAGGAGGCGGCAGGGGCGGCCACGGCGCGGGCGCAGCACGGCCCAGCCGAGGGCGTCCAGGGCAGCGGCACGGGCTCCCGCCCAGCCGCTGCCGCTGCCAGCCCTGCACACAGGTCTCCTGCGTGGTAGGAAAAAAGACCGTTTTTACTTTCGTTTTTACCCTACAACATTTAGATATTAGAAAAATGTTGTTCTCCCAGAGGGTAGGTGAGCACTGGATCAGGATCTCCAGGGAAGTGGTCACATCATCATGCCTGATAAAGTTCAAGGTGCATTTAGACAACACTCCCAGGCACATGGTGTGATTCTTGGGTAGTCCTGTGTACAGACAGGAGTTGGACTGAATAGTCCTGATAGGTCCATTCCAACTTAGCGTATTCTATTTCAGGTTTTTTCTGCTCCTCATGTCTCTCATGTGTTACCTTTGGAGCAGAAACTGTCAGAGCACCCCTTTCTCTGTTCACAGAGAATTCCTGTCCTTGTTGCCACTCTGGAGGATAAATAACAGTTCATCCAAGCATGAATGTGATCCTTAGTCATTACTTTGGTAATCTTTGCCCAGAACACATTTGTCTTGGGGCAGAAACATGTGAAATGTTCTAGGCACGCTTCCCAGTTATACTTTCTCCAGCAATATGCATAGATTTCAATGTGTTTCTGCCTGTTTACAATGCCTGAAAATGAACTGTTTGTGGATGGTCTCAAATCCTGCCCGTGCATTACTGTTTATGTTTGTTTATCCATTAAGAGCCTAAATTGCCTTTATGGCATATATTAGGCCATGGGGATATTTTAAGAAACAGTCAATAAAGGCTATGGCACAGGTAGTAAAGTGGTTTATTTCTTTCTCATTCTGTCACTAGCCAGTGTCAGCTCCAGCATGTCCACCAAATGGAAGAGGGGGCAGGCACTTGGAGACTGGGTTTGCATTTGGCCATAGCTCTGCTGGCAGCTGGCTTTTGGAAGTAACTGGAAGAAGATGCAAAACGTAGTAATTGTGCCTTCTGGTACTTTTATTTATGTATCTTGAAGACCTAAAATCTTTGTTTTGTTTTATTAGCTACTGTTCATTTTTAATGTAGAAATACCAGGAATGCTGAGCTTCACTTTCTTTGTTGTGTTGGAGGTTTTTCTTCCACAGGGCAAGATCCATACCAGGGGAAAGAGCCCTTTTAACATCAGAAGCTGCCTGACAGCTGCATCTTCAGGCATCAACAAAAACACAAAATATTCTTATATACACATATGCCTCAAACCCAAAAATTTGGTCAAAACTACTTCCCACTGAATTTAGTGTCTCCTGTTTTGGCACATGTTAACACCAGAAGCCTTTCAGATTTCCACGTGGCTGGGAAGCAGGGGGCATGAGGGAGTACCCTCAGGTTTTGGGATATTGCACACTTATATTTTTTATGGAGCAGCCTTCATGTGTGTGGTCCTCCTCTAGCCCAGTGGAAGTCCCTAAGTGAGAAATCTGGTGCCTGTGAAGATCACTATAATGCTGTGCAGCAGCCTTCTTGGTGATTCACATCAACACAAGTGAACCTTACACCTGCAGAGAAGACAATCTCCTCTGGGTTTGGACTCAGTCACCCAGTAGCACTATGGAGAAATAAAGCATCTGACTGACTTGCCAAATTTCATGTTCCCAGGGAAGCAGAACATTGGCCTGTTGTTATTCCGATATTGCACTGCATCAGTTTGACTGGACATGTGGTGAAATGAGGGTGTTAAAAAGGACCAAGGGCCAAATCAAAATCTCTCTGCTAGCAGCCATTACATGAAACGAGGAAGAAATATTACTAAAATATGGCAATGTGTCCTGATGTCCCAGGCAATCTCTGATGAAAAACTTAAACTAGAAATTATGTCATAAAATAAGTTCTACTACACTGCTATGCCTCCAGTTTGGTGCTAATAATCTGTAATGTTACGTTGTTTCCACCCACTTAGTTTTATAGGTCTCTCAAAAACACAGTTACAGATCAGATCTACTATTATGATGAGACACCAAAACAAACCCTTTCTTACCTCCTCATCTTAAATCCCACAGCAAGGATAACCTGCTCAGCAGACTCTGACACAAGGAAGTCAACACTTGCAAATGTAGCAGAACAGCTCTTTCAGAATAACGACAGTGTTATCAGACACTGTGTGGGCATTTTAATTCCAGAAGAAGAGCCGTTACCCAAAGACTTCTTCCAGAATAACTATTTTGGTAAATTTCCAACTGGAGGCAAGTCCTAAGCTTCAGTCACGACTGGAATGAATCACTCCTTGCTTTAGGAGAATGCAATAATCTTGCATATAAAGCATCTAAATCTTTTGGGCTCAAAATCCTGCACAGTCCAGAGTTGAAATGCAAGCAATTGCTGCAAAATATAGGTAGATTCTTCTTTACTTGAGTAGTTCTCACTTCTGCAAATATTTTCACTGATGTTAAGGCAACTACTCTAAGGCTTAAGGACACCTGAAGTATGTGAAATGGAGACAAGTGAAGTAATTGCATCAATGAATGGAATATCTGTGATGGAGGAAGCAGGCAGGTAGGTGAGTTATCAAAAGAGAGGCAAATAGCAAAACTGTGGTTAGAAAACTGCATGGTGACCGATCTGCTAAAAAGTGGGTGGCATAGATTTTGTCCTTCCCCCTTCCACAGCATTACCTCACCCCAGTACAGTGCATGCTTTGGGACATGTGTCTGGGATGACACCTAGCCTTTGCATGCATGCTGCCTCTCTCTATCCTTGGTCCTTAGACAAGAGCTGGGTCTCAGCATCTGCCATCTCACTGTGTTTCTCTTCCTAGTTCACTGTGCAGTGACACAGTTCTGTCAGCTCCAGCAGCACCTGTGTTGCAGTTGGGCGCCCAGGAGCAGTGCCCTCAGTGCCTGTGGATGCTGTGGTAGAGTACACACTGTATTTCCCAGCCAGTATGGTGTGGTGCATCCTGGTTGGGTCACACCACTGAGGTTTTTGGGTGCTTTGAGTAAATTCAATGCAACTACAGCAGGTGTTATCGGGCATGTGCCACGTTGCAAATGCTGCCCCATCTCAAACTCCAACAGAACAGACTGTGCTCCAGGTCTGATGGGGTATCCTTGGGTGACAAGGGTGGTTCCCATCTCTATTGAATTTGCAGAGGGAGAGTGAAACCGAACATAGATTACCCTGTCTTCCTTGCCTAGGTTTTTCTCACCATGGCTACTACTTCGTATGCTTAAGTGCAAAGCTTCTGTGAAAACTGTGTGGTGACTGGGAGACCAGGGTCCCATTGCAAAGAAGGAAACTCAGCTTGGTGGCATGGGCATATCAAAAGAAACTGGGGATGTGTCTTATATATTGCTGGAAGTTTGGGAAAATAACCTCATTCTCCTAAACCCTGTGCTGACACTGAAGCATTCCCTTACTCCATTTTTTTTTTTTTTTAACGCTGGAGTCCAGGATACAAGCTTTTTCTCTTTTCTTTCTTTTCTTTTCTTTTCTTTTCTTTTCTTTTCTTTTCTTTTTTTTTCTTTTCTTTTCTTTTCTTTCCTTTCTTTTCTTTTCTTTTCTTTTCTTTTCTTTTCTTTTCTTTCTTTTCTTTTCTTTTCTTTTCTTTTCTTTTCTTTTCTTTTCTTTTCTTTTCTTTTCTTTTCTTTTCTTTTCTTTTCTTTTCTTTTCTTTTCTTTTCTTTTCTTCTTTTCTTTTCTTTTCTTTCTTCTTTTTTCCTCTCCCTTCCCTTCCCTTCCCTTCCCTTCCCTTCCCCTCCCCTCCCCTCCCCTCCCCTTCTCTTCCTACAGATACCTTTACTACTGCCGTTGCACATTTTGAAATGTAGGATGAGAAGAAGCACCCAAGAGGCACTCCTTCAGGTGCTAAGAAGAAACAACCACTGCTGGAGCTTCACCAAATTCTAGAGAATTGTATGACTCCACCTTACTGCCTCCTGCAACCATTCTGATCTCAGGACATCACCGCCTGGCTTGTCCCAGCGAGCAGATTGTGCCATAGTCTTATGTAGCTCATCAAAAAATGAGCTGCAAAATTTACTACTCCTGCAATAATGCTGACAGTTGCTGGAGAAGTGTAATGGTTTGGCTTAAAAACCACAGGGGAAGACAAAGAAAAAAATAACTCTTTCTCCTATGCCCACATTTGGCTGGGAGGAGTAGCCAGGTTACCAAGGTTACCCCCTGCCTGAGTTTTTTCCCATCAGCCCCGGAGACCCACAAGGAATGCTGGGAAGGGGCTGCGATATATCTGCGGGACAGAGGACTGGCTCTCTCTCTTTCCCCGGGAACTCCGAGCTGAAAAGCAGGACATCTCTGCTCAACACATCTTTGAGGGCTGTCCCCCTTCCCCGCCGGACTTTTGCTGCCTGCTGTCTCTTCCTCCACGGAGTTCCCTGAGGCCCCACGGCTTTTCATCTTCTCCAGCCTGAGAGAATCCCTTTTTGGGAGGACTTCTTCACAGACACACTGCCTCTGGAAGGACTGCCGCCTTCATTTCCACAGATACATTTTATTTTATTTTTTTGGGTTTGCGGGTACCAGCCTCTGGGTTGTTAGTTTCTTTTTTTTTCCCTTTTCCCCATGGTGAGGGCGGGGGCAGTGGGGCTGCTTTGGCCAGGGGTTACGGTGTAACTTCTAGTCTTTCCCCTCCTCCCTTCTCGCGTGACACGTGGCCGGTGCAGGTAATTGGGGACCGTGTTGTCCGGGGTAGGGTGTAACATATATTCCCTTCCCCCTCCCCTTCTCAGGTTACAGTGTGGGGGTGTGGGGGGGGGTGTGTGTCTGTCAGAGGGAGTCCCGGCTGGTCATAATTGGGCAATTACCCCCATTTATTCCCCCATATATCTACCCTTTAATAAATTGCTGCCTTCCCTATCCGTCTCTTGTCCATTGATAAACCTAATATTGTCCAAAACCAGGACAAGAAGTAATCAGCCTGCTGCATTCATTCAGCAAGAAGACTTGGTGGCTGCCGCACAATGTGACTTCAGTAAGTGTCACTTGCATCTGAGCCACCTCAGAGGCATTTGGAAATCAAGCATCCAGACCAGGGGCTGTGACCCAAAACACAGTCTTTCAAAGAGAACTCAGAGCACTAAGTCTGACTTTTCTTTAGTCTATAAAAGCTTTATCATACCTCACTCAAAGGGTTTGTGAAACAGTGCTCTTGCACATCCAGGTTCAAACCAGCAGTGGGCTGAATTCTGGGCAAAGGTTGTCCTGGGTATGGCTCCTTCAGGAGAGGTGCAGTGCTGCCCCCTGGACTGCAACAGGACAAATCCTGCGCCCTGGCCTGTAGGGATGCAGGACTGGGATGGTTGTTTTCACCTTGGTCAGGCGGCAACTGAAAACCTCTGCACAAGTGATTTCCTTACTGAGTTTAGCACATGGACCATGTGGCTCTCAGCAAGTAATCTCTTGGATATCCACAAGGCCAACGGATTCTCAAGATGAGCTGTGTGATGGGCTAGGGGTGTTTTTTAACTTGGTTTTAACTTCTTCAAGTGCTCCTTCTTAGTGTGTATAGCCTTGAGAACAAATGAGAGGTCTCCTAGGTTTCTTCTCTCTTTTCTATCATTGTTATTTTCACTCTGTGACCAGTGGTTTTGATGCTTTCAGTCTCTTTGGAAATCTCCTGTCCATGCTCCTTCCTTTCCTCTAGCCTTCTTGAACTCCCTTTTGTTTGCCACTATACTAATTGCAAAGATCACATATATTTGCAGCATCTAAAGGCCAATCATACCATTTATTTACATCATCATGTCAACATTACCCAGTAACATATTCCATCTACCATTCAGCAACTCTCCCACTACTTTTTGAACCATCACTTACCAGACACTTTCATTTCACTTCCCTTGATGATCCAATATATTCTTTCCTCAGAGTGACTACAGTCAATTATTTTTCCATTCTGCATTGCCTCCTGGAGCTTTTACACTCCATTTCGTTTGCCATAATGTTACCCAGTTATCTTGCTGTGTCAAGACCCTTATGCTATTCCTTGCTTTTCTCTCTAGTTTTGACATGTTGCAGTAATTGTATTTTAAAATATGGCATTTTCCACTATTCTCTTACACTTTGTCTACATGATATCAGAACATGATCAGGCCTGAATGCAAGGAGGACCTACAAAAGGGAAGAAAACACCTGCCACACAGAGCCGTGTGCCCTTTTGATACAAGCTTCTGGACTTTTTATTTTTGGGGAAAAAAAAATTATATTCCAAGATCTGTGTAGTAGGGCCTCATGTTAGCAGTGCTGAGTTCCTTTTTCCTTTCACATCACTTCTGATCTAATTGTCAGAGGTTTTGTCTGAGAGCCATTTCTGCTTTTATCTCGTTGCTATAATTACATTGCTTATCTTTTACAGAGGCTGCTGGTTTAGAGCATCCTGTTTTAGGAAAAAAAAACATGTATGACACTAAAGGATCCTAAGACAGGAGCTTACTCAGAGTAGCTTGTGGGCTTCTTTTCACCTACACAGCTTTGGTCTGTCCCAGCAATCCAGGGCAAACACAGAGGAAACTGTAAGACTCGTGCGATTCATTTTCACACACCTCTCAGCGATTCTGCAGAAAGCAGCAGCCTAGCCTTAGAGAATTAGGAAAAAAGAAAAAAAAAAAAAGGAGGATGATGAAAGACATTTGGAGGAGAGACTGGGCAAAAGCAAAGCTACAGGCTAAACAACAGAGTGGATGGGGAAATGGTGTTCAGAAATAAATTGCGGAAAAAAATTACATTCCCAACTTAATGTTATTAGGTTTTGGGGTATCTTTTGGCACACCTTTCACTGAAAAAAACCAAAATGTATTTAGATGTGTACTTAAATTAAAAAAATCTCCCCATTCTTTCTTCATCTCAGATTGTCTTATTAAGGAATCAGATTCACAGAAGATTCTTATTAAGAGCTCAGATTCTCTTCAAAGAAGAAAATCCTATTAAGCTACATGTACAACCTAGCACTAATGTTTGCTTTTAAAGATCTCTCTTTCTCCTATGCACTCCCAAATCACTTAAGAGGCTTTTATTAAATTTCAGAGTTAGATAGCTTTCCTTCACAGACAGCCCAGGAGAAGGAATAGAGCAAGGGAAAGCGGGAAGTATTAAATCGAGAACTAAAATGAATAGAAAAAAAAAATACATAAGAAAAAAATTGTAGAGTTTTCCCTCCTGAACCAGCTGACAGTATGTTTTGAAATGATACAAGGTCCCTGCTTCACATGATCCTCTTACAAGACAGCAGCACGTGAAAGAGAGAAGATAACACCTCAAAACCAAACAGCACTGTAGGAAATGAGCTGGCTTTAATCACCCAGCAATTTATGGTGGCACAGCCAAGGTGAGAATGATCATGTTGCTCCAATGACACTTATTTACCGAGCAGAGATGGACAGGTTTTGTTGCTCTTGTACTGAGGCTATAAGGGCTAATACATGTTCATCAGATTTTCTTTTTTTTTTTTTTTTTATGGTCGACAAATAAATAAAGACTCTGCTTTGTTACCTTGGGGCAAATCGTCAGTAACTTCAGCAACCTTATTAATTCACGGGTGGGCTCAATTAATTTGTTACATTATGTTCCTCACCAATGGCTTATCAAGGCAGGCTACAAGAGCAAATGACAACATATGGATTTCTCGCAGGCAGGCAGGGAGGTTGAAGTGGCAACCACTGTGCTGCCTGAGCTATGCTCCAGCCACACCTCGGGGCTTTGCATAGCATCCTCTTTTCCTTACTGACTCAGATGGAGCGCAGCCGGAAAGCAAGTCCCGGAGGAATCTGCTCCAATGTATCTTGTGGCATATAAGGCATTGCGGCGAAGCAGATGATGTAATATCGATTTTTTTTCTCAGTGAGAGAGGAGGGGAACGTCAGCCAAAGAAATTACGCCTGTGAATAGCAGATGAGGAGAAAATAATGAGCGAATTGGTGGAATAAATGAAGACATAAAAGCGTGTAATACAAAGAAAGAAGCATTTGCTCTGACCCCCATGACCTGCTGTGGTATTAGTGTACAGTTTTAGTAGTGTAATGATCATTAAGGCTTTTATTTCGATTACTAGGAATTTGGAGATTTCTCTTCCTTGTACAAGTCTGTGTTTCAGTCTGGTAATAATAAAAATTGGTTTCACATATCATTACACTTCCTTGGCTTAATCATCTTTGAGCGTATTGTGCGTTCAAATGTTGCCATTTTGGGCAAAGCAGTGAGCTAGTCATTTTAACAGGTTTTTTTCCAGCATCTCACTGCAATCCCTTTCAGCATAACCACGGCCCTTTTCAATAGATGAGGACTGAGACTCAGGATTTGGACACAACCATGTGACAGTTTGCATTTGTGCAGTTTATTTCCTCACTTAGGATTAATAGTGTTATTTTTTTAAAGTAGCAACCATAGGTTTGACTGTGTAAAATGTCATATGTCAAGAAAGGCTAGCGAGGAGTTTTCCAGAAAAACAAACTTTTGCCTAAAAACTGAGAGAGAGATAGATAAAACAAAAGTTGGGGGCAGAAGTAGGTTGGCTGCAGCAGAGTTGGTTACCATCAGCTCAAGGCGATGCTGCTGTGAGGACAGTCTCCATCAGACCCAGATGGCCGAGCTCTGCCATGGGAAGCCCAAAGCCACAGGAGCTCTGGCGCAGGCAGAAATTCATTGGGATTTGAATCTGCTCAGCTTGCGGCTGGGGGGATCCTCAGGAGACAGAGACAGCTGTTCTTCTGTTCTACATTGAGGGAAAAATAAAAAGAATAGGTTTGAATGTTCCAAGCAATTCTTTTCCCTTTTCTTTTTTCCCCACAGCTTTTCCTTTTCAGGGGGAAAATGACCAGTTTTTTCCACAGAACCAAACTTTTGCAAATGTCAAGATTTCTTGCAGAATAGAAGTCCTGCATTCCAAATAGATCTTGGCAGAGTCATTTCAAACCAAGGCATTTGCAGTGTGTTTAGTTTCCTTAGTTATGTGCCACATGCATCCAGGTAGAAAGGACAAGGGTCTGACATAGCTAATACAGCTCTTTAAAGTATTTAAGTCCTTCATTGGCTTTTAGAGAAGTGGGGAATGCATGTCTACAGGAACACGGCAATAAGAGTACATCTGACATTGCCTCTCTTCCACCTCCTTTACTGATAATGTTACATGTTTACAGCGTCTCCTTACCATTGTTTGGAGGAAAACAGAGCTGCAAGGAAGGGGATGATTTACAGAATACTTACTTCACTAATTCAAGCTGTACACACAAGGCTGAGAGCACATATTCTTTTTCCCAGATATGAATTGGCTGCCTTACTTTAGTTGCCTCTCTCTGAACAGTCAGTCTGACTGTCTGCATAAGGTAGAAAGTCCTGACACCACCTTCCAGGTCAGCAAAGCCCTGGGAAATAGTCCAAATGCAAGGAGAAGCCTTTTTCCTGGGATATTGCCTTTTCTCAAAGTGGTTCTTCTTGCAATGTTTGGGACTAGGTCACTGAAGACCAAGTTGACTTCTTGGGATAATGGCTGCTCATTCGCCTAAAAACTAGTTGTAGCAATAATTTATAAACTCGTGGAACAAAACAAATCAATTCTACCTGGGCTTGGAGCAAGCCAGTGACATTCAACATTTTCTTTGAAGACAGTACTTTGGTCCTAGAGGCTAATTTTTCTAGATGCCTCCCAAGTGTATGAGAGCAGGTGAAGCTGTGAAGCGTGGACCAGGTGATGCAAGGATGTTTGCCTAGATCTGCAGAGTCTGAAGCTTTTCAGTAACCTCCTGCTTTTCTGTGACATGTGGGCAAAGTTTCTTTTTGGTCCTGTAAGCAGATTGGCACCGTCTGCAGTGGACAACGTAGCTTTTGCAATGCATTTTTCTGCACTTATGAATGTGTGCATGTTATGTTGAAAGGGGCAGGTGGGTGGCAGAGCAGAAAGCTACTCAGTTTGTTCTTCTGGTGGTTGTAACTGTGAGTGAGAGGTGAGACCAGGTGCTTGGCAGAGAACTGGCTGTAGGGACTGGCAGTGACACCAGGAACTGAGTCCTGTGGAGGGTGCAGAGCATGGATGGGTCTCAGAGAGGATGGAGATAGATAGACAGAGGCTTCACCTGTAGAGAAGAGACCTATGAGTCTCCTGAAAATTGCTTACAGCAAGTGTGTACAGAAGGATTGGTAGGCCAGGAAGACTGGGAGAGGGGCACTGGGGGAAGGGGGTTGGTTTCCACCACATTTCTTTTTATTTTGCCCTCCCTAGGGCTCTGGGCTCCCTAGGTTTGGAGTTACCATATTCTTGTTTGGCTTACTGTAAAAACCCACTTTGGAGATCCGGCTTCCACCACTAGAGTGCTTGGTGACCCCTTCAGGCAAAGGGGGGGGAGATGACCCCAAAGCTCATGTCTGTCACCCCACTGAGATTTCTCTCCCAGGTGCCAGGAGGGATGTTGGGTGTCAGTTGGCTGCCCAGCAGCATGTTCCAGCTCAGACCACCAAACCATCCTTTCCTGAGATCTCAGGAAAAAGATATCCTCTATTTGAGGAGAAAGCAGACCATCTCCCTGAAGTGGGAATTTGTGCACAAACAGCTGTCATCCTGGCCCTTCCTTATCCTGCACAGTGTGGAGGCCCTTGTCTGCCTCTCTCCTGCACAAATCAGGAAGAAAGGGGATCCAGAGATCCCACCTCCCCTCCTCCATGGGCACAGTCTTGTACCCCAAACCCTCAAAAGCCATTCAGTGAATTGCTTCTTACTTGAGAAAGAGCAACAGCAACAGGAGTGCTCAAGCTGGGATATGGAGGCTGTCTTTAAAGGACTAATCAGCTTTTATTTATGTCTGAAAGTACAGACAATTCACCACTGAAAAGAGGGAGACACTAGATGAAATAAATAGTGAAGAAAAACAAAGAGAAGTAATTACGTACACAATATGTCTGTGGAGTGCATCTTAAAAAGAGTTATTTGGGACAGGCTGTGCTGATGCTGGATTCTAAAAAGGACTTGATAATTTTGTAAGTAATATAATGCTTCTGTAGTGTATGAATGTATCTCAGGCTTCAAGAAATAAGGTACCTAGCTAACAAAAATAAAATCTCCCACTTGTATCATATGATTATACAACTTGCTGGACCAATTACTGTGCATTTTTTTTAAATTTTGCATTTCCTCAGGCCGTGGATACCACCCAGCACTGGCAGTTGAATGGGCTGTTAATGGAACATTGGTGAGCATCCTAATGGAACAGATCAAATTACAAAAAAAAAAAACAAAAAAACAACAGGACTGATTTGTTTAGCCCCTTTCCCAACAGAAGTGAAGCATGCTGTGATCCCACTGCTTGTCCTTCACCTGTCCATCTGTCCTCCCCACAGCCTCCTGGGTGCTGCACATACTTCAGACCCCAGTAGCTATGAAAGCAGCAAGAGGCCACATCCTCCATGAGTGCTGCTGTCTGCGCTGAGGGGGAAGGCCATTAGCTGGCCACACCATCCTCTTCTTGTCTCCTGCTGTCAACCAAGGGCATTGGGGTCAACAGTGGTATTTGGGGGGTCACAAAGGAGTGAGAGGTCCTGTAGCAGAGGCGAAGAAAAGATGGAGGAGGGCTGCATGTACTGTGAAAGGTTTAGGAGACATGGGCAGAAAGAGGCATGTGGCTGGCGGAAGCTTGGAGTAAGCTAAAATTGAGGTATAGAAGCACAAAGGATAAATTGCAAGAAAGAAAGGAAGGATGAACCTCTCAGGTGTCCAAACATCCAAAACCCAAATGTATTCTTACCTGAATCTGCCTGGTTTTGCTTGGCTGCAATGATTTCTGAGGTGTCCAGGCAACCATATCCCATTTATTCTCATAGCCCCGTGGAAGAAGCACATTGCTGCTGCTCTGCTGAAGCTGGCAGTCTCTCTTTTAGGGGGCAGAACTGCAACTTCTTTAATTCTAAACTCTAAAAACAGGAAAAATGGGGGAAAAATGCTTAGCAAGGAAGAGAAACCTGGGGAGGTCATTACAAACAGCACAAATCCAGCATGACAGCTTCAAGCCCCCCACAAATGAAACTGCGTTGGGGGCATGGCCAAGGAGAAGTAAATGGGGCCAAAACACTGCTGCTCTGAGCACCACTGACCTCCCAGATGTCTCTCCAGATCCTTGGACGGTGTTGAGGAGCTGCAGAGTCACCCAAAGCCTTCTTATCTGCTCAGCCCAAGTCACAGTGGAGTACCATGAGCATGCCTGCAGAGGGAAAGCTATCTTCTGGATCTTCAGGAATAATTCCACGCTCATTTTGGTGTTTGATGTGGAGCTGTTATTGCCTGAGGCTGGCAGTGCCGCTGGATCATTGGCAGCCAGGCACCTTTGTTAGCAGTCACAATCACTGCACAACTGTTGTCACTTGGGTGACTGCAAAGGGCTTTGGCATGAGTGGCACCATTGAGGTATTCCTGCAAATGAAACAGCAAGAATGCTTGCAAAGTTGCTGGAGAGGAGCGGGAGGGCAATGGACAGGAGAGAGAACTGCAGAGACTTTCATCTGTGAAAGGTGACTTGTCCAGCTTGTCTTCCTCACAGCTGAACCTACTTTTTTTCTCAAGGTAGGTGGTATTGAGGGCTTTCCGGGAAGGGTGGGGCTGAAAGCACAAACAAGAAAAGAAACACTCTTTGCACGAAAGGTTTTTACTCAAGGAAGGCAAAGACCACAGCAGAGAAATGTACTCAGACTGAGGTCAGCCTTAAACACACATCAGGAATCTAGTCTGAAGCCCGGTAATTTCAGCGATTTCTATGAAGTACAGAGAGTTTGTTGGATCAGGTTCCAAGTAGAATTTGTGTTCTTTTNTTAAAGCCACATCACCTGTAATGGATTGCTTCTCCTCTCTGCTTTCAGGAGCCAGGAAGAGAATCATTGAGCCATATTCTCCTGCTCCTCTGCAAAAAGCAAATGGCTATCCTTGGATATCAGTCGCTGGGGTAAAAGCTAAGAAATGTTACCAAGGAAACATTGTCAGGCCCATTGGCAGTCTCCTTTGTTTAGGAAGTTTACTCATGAGCAGCATTTTATTGTTTTGAAATCATGTTAAAATAAAATAAATACAACATCTTTGATGGACTGACTTGTTATGTACCCTCTCTGGTCTAGCCAACACCCAAAATATTTTGCTCTACTTTGATCCATCAAATAGTTAATTCATTCATCATCTTTGAATTAGTAATCTAAACTGGTCTTCTGAATAAATAAAAAGTAGATTTATCACTACATAAAATGTGTTATTTCTCCAAGTACATAAATATTAAAAATACTTGTAATCCAACACAAGAAAAATGAAGGACTGCAATGTGTCACACGTTGATCCAGCTGTGAAGTGTGAATAATAGCAAAGTAGATGCAAAAGTGACAGAACTGACTTTGATTGGTGAGATGCTACTTTCACATTCTGTGTGTGCATTTAGTACTCATGAAAGCAGGGGACTAATAGCATCGATTTCAGCCAGCCCTTGTGAAACAGGTGCTATACCACTCTCCAGCATGCACCACGTAAAAACACCCTGCATGCATCAGCTCCACCTCTGCTGCCCCAGAGTAGTGCTCTCTGTTTTTCTCAGTGCCATGCCCTACTCACTGCTCAGCACCTTCCAGGAGGTTGCAAGTGCCCTCAGCTGCAAGTCACTGCAGTGCAAGCTGAGGGCGCCCTGAGTCTCGTAGGTGGAATTCATGCTTTGGCAAAAGTCTGATATTTAAATAGGAGGCTGTGCTGCATGTTTCATAATACATGCAAATAGAAATTCTGGTGTCACCATCATCTCCTTTTACAGTCCTAGAGCTGTAGATCTCAGACTTCAAAGGTAGAGGCCTAGTGCTATATGGCAGTATAGAAATGCAGGTAAACTTGAATGCTGCCCAACTCAGGGCCATTAAGTGTGCACCTGAAGCCCCTCAGATTTCCCACTAGTCCACTTAAAACCCATTCCTGGTACCTGAGACTACTGGAGACCATCTGTTCCTTAGGCCACATTCAGCATGCTTGCACTCACCTCAAAATAGGAGGGAAGAGGCATTCAAATGCCCAAGAGAAACAAGGTCATGTGCTCACAAAAAATGCAAAGGAAGAGAAGATCTCACTCGGTGTTAAGTACCATAGCCAGATCAGTCCTGCACTCCCACAAACTTATCTGGGAGGTGCTGAGAGCCCAGGGCTTGCACTGGGTGGAAATGCATCCTCTGGGGAACTGGGGTCCTAATCAATGTTGTGACAAAACATAATCTTAAAAGACACCAATAAAATCTATTTTTCTTACCCAAGTGCTTCCAAGCATTATAAACTTTCTGTCAGACAGAAAGGGCACAGTTGATGCCTTAATTATTGCAAAATAAAAAGATTAAAATTGACTAATTTATTCAGGCACCAGCATCAAATCACATATCTATCTAGTTTTATTGACACTTTTTTGGGCAGTGCAGAGAGGCCAAGCAGGCAGTCCTGCTGATTAACTGTAATATTTTCTGACTTATATCATTATTTCTGCTTAGTTTTTACATTTGCCTTTAAGGACAGAGTGTCCTGGACTGCAAGATCTTATGTGAATAACAGAACTCTATTATCCATGAAGGAATAAAGGAAAAATAAAAAAGGAAAAAGGAATTATTTTTTCTTCTCTCTCTTACTCAAGATCGTACAGTGTGATCAACCCTGCAACCACAGGCAGTCTACAGTCATTTGGAGGGGATACTTAGCTAAACAGTGACACCCCAATGCAGTAGAAAACCTCTGAAATCACTGCCCTCTGCTCACCTGGGAGGAATCATCAGCTCATGATCCTTCTTGAGACTGGAGTGACTGTCACTTTCAGAATGCTGTGCCTAGGCTTTCATTAGACTTCACTTGTGTGCCTCCTGCAGTCTGCCAGAGCCAGCTGGCGTCTTGGGTGCTGTTCAGAAGAAAGAGTTTACATCAATGCTAAATACTGAGGAAACCTTCACAGTAAAGGATATGCGTAAATGTCTCTCTGTTCAGGGGTTCAGGGGCCAGGCTTGGCTTTCTCCTTTTACAATTTGCTGCCATTTATTACTCAAAATCCATTGTGAAACATCTTGAGCTTGATCCAGATAAAGTAACTTTCCCCAAAACCACACGAGTCTTCATGAGGCCCCGCAGTGAAGAGGAGATACTGAGGGCATTAACCTCAGATGCGGGCCTCAGGTTCCTTTCCGCTAAAGACTTCCTCTGCAATGGATGAAAATCAGTTTTGTTCTCTGCCTCATCTTCCCTTCTGCAGTACAGGGAAGACAGCACTTTTGTGCCTCTGAAGGAAGGAGACAACAGTGCAGATGCCTTCATAGCCTTTTTGCCAGGGATGAGAGATCTTCCCCTCACAGCAGGAGTATTGTTCTTCCATCAGGGCTTACATGTTAAGCCATTGCTCTGAAAAGCAAGCTGCCTCCCAGTAATCTGGCCCCTTCCCAGGAATGCCTTTGAAAAGCAGCTGTAGCATCAACTTACTTCTCCATCAAGACTCACAAAAGTCACAGAGCACTGTCCCTTCATGGAGTACAAACCATCACAAATCACAGGCAATTAGAACTTCAGCCCTTTGGGGAATGATCTCCCTCTCACAGAGGAATGCTGAGTCATGAAGGTAGGACATGAACCTCCCACAGCCAGGCAGGACACCTTAGCCGTAGTTTGCTGGGGGATGGATAGACTGCAGAGGACTGTTCACCTCTGCTTTCCTTCTTTTCTCCAGACAGGTTGAAAAACAATTTCTTTAGCTAGTAGAGGAGAGACAGTATGCTTCCAGGGTATAATTGCTGTGCTCTGCTTAACCACCTCTCTTCCCTCCACGCTCAAGTCCACCTTTTGGCCCTGCAACAACTACAGGCAGGGGACAGCAACTGCCAATGACTTGATGGTGGCTGGCAGCAATGAATCACTGGCAGCTGAGAGCTAATATACTTTGTGATCCCACATCACACAAAAGAGGGAAGGTAGGCAGTTGAGAGTGGCTAATAGATAAGCAAACATAGCCCCAACCTGGCTGCTAACTCTACTTTCCTTCCTTTTGCCACTTGTGTGATACTTGTGCTGATGCCTGAACAGCATGAAATCATGTCAGTGCCTCATGTTTATAATATAGGGTTCTTAGAGATACTGAAGACTGTTCATAGTGATGCCACTGCATTCAGAACAAATGTTTGTATGAATTAGTTGAAAATAGCATTATTTCTCCTAGTGTTTCTCCCTGCACTTTCCTGTTCCAATCCCAGGATCATGTAAAAGAAACATCTTCAAAACAGGCTTCTTGTTTATTCATATTGACAGTTGGTAAAAGGAGATAAAATGTGTCTCAAGACACTGATCACAGCTTGGAGTGTCTCCTCTTCTTTGTCACTGTGTGACCTTACCCTGCCAGGAACAAATAAGTCCTCTGAGCATCTCTCTGTTACAATATTCACAGGTCCAGCTACCCAAGAGTGGGAAAGCTTGCTTTCTTGCAGGGGGAATTACAGGCAATGAAAAAAACTAGGATAGAAACATTATGAATATTTTCTTAAGCACATTAAACAATCAGAGAGAAATAAGCCCAGCAAGGGTTATAGATCAGGCAGGGACAAACCAGACAAAGGAGAACTATGTGAGGAGTCTGGAGGGTGCTGAGCTAAAGTATTACTATCTCCTAACTCCTGCTGAATACTCCCTCCTGGCTTTAGCTGTCTTATGAAGACAACTGCTGGCGAGCTAGCTGTCCTCAGCCCCTGTGAGCAAAGGCCATGTCCTGGGAGAGGCTGTTCCATAGGAAAGGAAAGCACTGAACTGCAGAGCTGAACAGGACTGTGTCTGGTGACCCGCAGTGCTGCTGCCACATCAGCACCCAGAGAGACTGCACAACTGCAATAATTATAGCTGTGGCATGACCAGTGCCCAGATGAGTAAGACACAAAAAAGAGAAAGTCCTGACCATTGCCAGCAGGTATTTAAGCACTAGGAAAGATTTTGGGCAGCTGTTTGCTGAGAGGCTTTGTGGTTGTAAGTTACCCATGTAGTCCCCTGTTCATACCCTGCATGGCGAAGGTGAGGCTGTGCTGTGATTTTTCGTTAGCTGATTGCTTTTACAGCCTCTGAACCTTATTCCTTGATACTTGATCATCTGGACTTTTATTTGTTAAAAGAAGCATGACATAAAACCACTTTCCTAATGTACACGGGGTTGGTTTCACCTGTTCTCGCCTCAGTTCAGAGAGAGCCCACTTAATTATCTGTGTATATTTCTGCCTTGTATTTTTTTCCATGGATCGTGCTCCTTTATGTATACAAGCGTTCGTACGCCACCCAGTGGTTCCCGAGGCATTGGGTGTTGATCTCACCAGTGACAGTCCCTCCAGGTGCTCAAATCCACTTTCCTATGAAACTCTTTCTCAGAGCCAAGGGCACGGGCAGCACGGGTACGGGCAGCACGGAAGAGTGCTCCCCGGGAGTCGAGGCAGCAGCATCATTTGGAGCTCTTTCCAGACCTTTATGAAGTAACTACATCATTTGTTCACTCACAAAACCACCTCACTCGCCATGTTCTGCAGTCTCAGGATGCAGCATTGCACTGTCAAGTTTAGCACAAGACAATGGGGTGCTACATGTGTACCATTTCCAGCTGCTCACATCCGACATGCATATGCAAATACTTTCTGACAAGTCACCTGAGCATGTGTTCACATCCTTAGCCTTCAGATAGCCTTTAATCAAGTTAAAACTAAAAAAGAAATCAACTTGAGTGAAAATCCAGAAAATCCTTTCCCAATCATGTCTAACTGTGAGTCCCTCAGTCAAATATAGTCTGTGCTATGGCCCTGGCTCCTTACTGGGTCTCCTTGTCCCCATTGTCTCGCAGTGTTGTTCCCAAGATGAGCAGGTAGCTATGGAAAAGACTGAGCGGAGAAAAAGGAATGACAATACACACCTGTAACCAGCCCCATCCCCTCTCCCAGTCCTCATCCCCCTTCTTCTTCATTGGAAAATCACCCTTTCCCTATCTCCAGTCTTCAGAGCTGAGTCCTAGATCACAAAGACATTTGGGTAAGACCTGAGCTGTCTTTCCTGCTCTCTGTTGGTTTTCTTCCTTCATTATTTTCGTATAAAACAAAGTCTTACACTCTTTACCTACCTCATCAAAAGCTAACAGCAACAACAAAGAGCTCTCCATCAAGACTTACTTACTGTGCCATCCTGTGCAACAATAAATTTCCCTGCTGACTCTCTACTTCTTGCATTCACAAGTCCTTGCCAACTTCGTGCTTTAAGAGTCTGCTCTTTGATTTGACATGTAGTTATTGGACATTAGGCATTCATTTCATTCATTTCATTCATTTTGCTTTTCCCTGAGGGCATGTTCTTCACCATTTGCTGCCATAATGCTTGAGGGCAAGAAGTAATTTTTCTTATTTAGCCTCTGCTCTATCATTTCACCCTGCTGCTTGCTGTCAGATGCCAGAGATGAGATGCCCCTTTGAGCAGAGCAGGCACACCCAACTGTATTTGCAAAGTAAATCGCTCTGAGCAAGGCATCAGCAGTGACTAAACTGGGAGGGAAAACCCAAACCTTGTAAAATGATGCCCTAATGACAGGTCAGCAACTGATCCTTACATGCACAGGTCCCCTTCTCTGAAGGAAAGGATCCTGGAGGTCTCAGAAAGTCCAAAACATGACGTTTCAATGGCTGGTTAAACTGTGCCCTAGCTGTATCCCATTCTACATGCACAGCCAGGCAAGAGACTCTTGTCTTTACAAGTGCAGCTGCATCAGGGTTTTGTCCTAGCACAGATTTTTGCTGTTTAGCACAGCCAAGCTGGGGGTCCTATGAGTGTGAGGAGCAGGACAACAACTACTCCCTTCATCTGCTTGAGGTCCCTTGGTCCCCTGGGTCCTTCAGGGAAGAGGGGGAGATAATAAGATGGAGAATATCTTTCTGTACACTGGAAAAGGGCACGTGAGGACAGGCAGCTCCCTTTCTAGGATGGTCTTTGTCAGAGACCAGACCAGCCAAGCATATTACTTCCCTTTTGTTACCCAAATGTTGCTGCTCCATAACACTTGACCAACACTGACCTCAAGCAGATTAGACACACATGAGTGCCTTGTGCTCTGGCAGAGGTTGTGATGGCTGCAACTGCTTGTGTTTGAGGCCAGCCTCGTTGCAGGGCTGAAATATCACTTCATAGCCTTGCGGCACCAGATTTTGTAACCCTGTGTGCCACACCTGAAGTGCAAAGTGGGCAAAAGGACATCTAGAGAGAAACATGTGGCTGGGCTTCATGTGAAACCCAGACCAAATTCAGCTAAAGTCTACCCTTTTGCATAGGTACCACATTCCCTTCCCAAGCATTTCTGAATCATCACATCCATCTGCAGAAACTAAATATAATAAAAGGCCATTGTAGGCTCCATCCAAGCCTGGTTATAATTAAATATATTGACTGATAAATTGAATATAGTTATACCTCTCCATCTGGTCTCAGGAGAGGATCACTGACAGTTTGTTCATATACCCTCATTCTTTCATCTCTTTCAGAATGATATTTGCATCATAGCTTTTTAATGAGCTAATAGTTAAAATAGCCCCCTATAATTATGCTAGAATAATCCAGCATTATTTCATCTTAATTATAGGGGGATATCTTAGCTATACATCATTTGCAGTTCTCAGTCACTCTAATGTGCAGATGTCTGAAGAAATGACATAAAACACTAGCAAGTTATAAAATATCTAGAGTGGTGCTCATTGCGTCTGTAGAAAATGATCACATCTATTTTCTGTACCTCTGCTATGCAGTCTCCCTGCTCAGATTATTTCCTGCTAACCAAGAGATAATACTGAAAGCAATGGAAATAAAATACTCCACTATCTCATTTCATGCTCTGATATTGTTGACTCTTTCATTTTCATATCTCTTTGATCCTCCCATAAATCTTCACATCAACATACAGTAGTTAACTTCTCCTAACCTTTAGCAGCTCTGGAAGCAAACCAATTCCTAAACCTACTGCTTTCATATCTGTGGCCAGGCTATGGGCTGCCTTTAACTGTGCTGTGGATTTTGTTTATTTGCATTAAATGACCTGGAAAAATTGCCCTGGGAGCACGTGGCATTGCTATTCATGGTTAATCTCTGCTTTACCCCTTGGACACTGACGCATCCCAAGAAGGTAGCATTGTTGAAAACATCAACTAGCCGCTCCAGATTGACATCTTTTTCTCACCATGTGGCTCTTTCCCCTCGGGTACCTCCACTGTGGGACGTGCGGTGTCTGCGGGAAAGCAGGAGAGGACTTAACTGCAAAATAGCTGTTGTTTGCAGAAGTGTAGCTGTCATCTCTGTCCCCTCACATTCAGTATTGCCTCATCCTGTATTGCCACTCGTTCCTGTAGCAGGAAACAACATGTGTCCTCAAGTATGTACTGTCATGTTCACAGGTTTGCATACTCCAGAGAAGGAAAGATTCACAGGAATATTGCCCTAGGTCTAAGGACTTCCATAAAAGGAAAACGTCAGAGTTTGTTCAGTTAACACCATTCCACATGATGCCTAATAGAGCAGAATTAGAGGAAAAATATTTGTTCCTTGGAATAGAAGAAGCAAAAGGGATGGTGGGTAAGCTGGTGGCAGTAGCCCATGAGGACAATAACAGTTGCATGCTCACACACACACACAAGCAAAGCTCAGCAGTGAGGAGATATGGAGGGAAGGCTATCAAGTATGGACTGTGTGTTTCTGGCAGGGAATGGAGATGGCCATCAGAGACAGGCTGACACCACATGGGAACTTCTGCAAGGTTGCTCTGACTTTGGAGGTCATTACTGTGAAAAGGGTCTCCTTAATTCAGTAAGGTGTAGCTTGTATCACTGAGCAGACTGGGGAGATGAGCTGCACTGCCACTTCCAGGGAGGTGCTGAGCACTATGGGAGAGCACTGCTAGCTCCAAGGGAAGCATGGGCAGAGCTGCATTTCAGTGTAGTCTGTGAACCAAGTACTATTTTTCGATTCAGTTCTCTCTTTTAACACCTGTGGATCAGCCTAATGGACAGAAAGATAACACATAATAAATGTCATAACCTCTTTGGCAAATACTTCATGGCTTTGAAACTAATTCCTTGATACTTCGAGAGAACTGCTGTGTGACAGTGATTAAATATCAAGAGTTGGCCACGCTGAGGTAACACGTAGTGCTTGTAAGATGCTGTTCCCTTTCCAGGCTGGTCTTTGACTCTGCTCCTTGATGCAATGTAGCGTCCAGTGGCCCTCAGGACTATTATCCTGATGTTGAACATCTGAGCTTCCATCAGGTGTGCCCTCCTCGAGGCATTAACTTATCTTTCCTTCAAAGTAGTAATAGATGTTACAGAAGCCTTGTCCTTATCCCCACTGGTCTTACAACCCCACCAGCATCCCTCTTTCCCTACAGAGCTCCTGGTCTCTGAGGGCTGACACTTCTCCATAACTTTTTCTCCATGTTGATTTTCCCTTTCCCTTAGTCTGAAGAGGAAGGAAGGATTACCGTGGAGCACCTCACACTCATTAAAGGGTCCACATTGGCCTTGGGAGAGTTACAAGCAAAGACACTAATGCTGGAGCATATTGCAGCAGTTGGTCTTATCCACATCCCATTGCCACAGAAGCCCTTGACAGACAGTCCATCAAGTAAGACATACACTGCACCTGGAGGGGGTCAGTGTCCCTCTCACCTGTCAGCCCTGCACCTTGGGCTAAGAAAAGATGTTTTCATGACCGTGTTTGCATTTTATAAGTGGGGTTGGGATAGCCTGAGCTGTCAGCAGAGAGATCCCCTTACAAACAATTCTCTTAGATCTACATACTGAAAAACATGCATACTCTGGAAGCTTCTAGACTTCCTACCCCTCACTTTTGGTACTACTGTGATGTACCTATACTTTCCTATACTAGGGAAAAGTAGAGAGACTTGGAGTGCTTGTTCATTATTATCTTGTAAAAATGATTGAGAGCAGTTGCATTAAAGTCCCGAGTATTAGGAATCACTTCAGTATGCATTTTTTACTTACCCAGGGTTTTGGAAATACTGCCTTTAGGATGAAGACCTAAAGGAAATCACCTTTGGTGACCTAACAAACCCATTAGAATCAATTATATTGAGTTATAACAAGATGAAAGCTGACCCCATCAGCAACTTTCTATGACCTACTTGTGAAAATGGTAAGCATAAAATTCTCAAGAGTTGCACAGACCTCTAGTACCTAGAAGTCTGTTTGTTCTGCTCACTAACTTACATATGCATGTCTTCCTGCTGCATATCCTCATTAACCCTCTTCATCTTGTATTTGAATCAAAAGTGTCTTTCTCATCTCCCTTGCTGATGCTGGAAAGGCCTTCATACAGGTGAACCGCAAATGTCTGCCTTACACTCAAAAAGCTCTCACCTCCTTGAGATGTCTTTAAAACCAGTTAATGCATCATATGAGGGCAACTAATTCCTTTTCCTAGAGCCTGTCACTCGCCTGGAGCTTAGTTCCCTCCAGACTCCTTCAAGGACTTTTCTTCACTGTATCTATAAAGACTCCTAAATCATCCATCCGTAGTAACCATCCTGGGCTGTGGGTGACCAGGATTTTCATTCCTTCACCGTGACAATGCAGCTGATAATGCTTGTTTTGGTCCAGAATCTTCTCAGCTAATTCCAAGTGCAGTACAGGAGCTCCTGAGTGAGGACACTGGTTAGCAGGATCTTCTCTAGCAATGCAGGAGAAGAGGAAGGAGAGAATCTCCAGCAGCAGGGAAAGCTAGATATCTTCTTGACCTCAGGAGAGGCAGCCAGAACATGTTCTCAGCAGAAGGCCTTCATCTGGGTACATTAAACAGCATACTATGAGTCCTTAGATCAGTGTAACATTGCCAAAGTTCATCTAACTGTTAAACAGTGATAAAAGAAATCATCAGCACTTCCCTAATTCCACATCTAATTGCTGTGCTGGAACAACTAATGAGTTGGAGAGCTGGATGAGCTCTGACAATGTTTCCAGACACAGTCACTCACAGATTTTAATGAATCTGGCCAGCAACCTCTCTTGGTACTTGCTGTCTTGCATATTCATGTGACAAGCTTTTATCAGTGCAAAGCCTTGTAAAGGCAGTGTTTCCAGGCTGCACACAGGAGCATTCCCAGGAAGCAGAGTTTGAAACTGAGCTGTGCAGGTGTTGGAGTTCAAAGTCCATTCATATGTGCCCATTCATATGGGGAGCACTTAAGGTCTGGTCCCTACAGCTGGGCAGTGATGCTGGAGTGAGAAGCAGTGAGTCCTTTGCTAGAGTTCTTTGGGAGAAAACCACTAGCTCAGAAAAAAACAAGACAGACCTGGAAATGGGCACACTGAACTATTCTGGGTAGCTGGGAGTTGCTGTTGACAGGACTGGTTTAGGATTAAGAAATTTTTTCTTATGTTGCTTACCCCATCTTAGTGTGTGAAGACACAGTGCATCAGGGTCATCTCTGGCACGTAAGCTCATGATGGCGAGCACAAGGCTGTGAAAGTTTCTGTTATCTAGTCCTTTAGGAATCTGTAAAGAAAGAGCTGAAGGCCAGGTGGTAGTATGTCAAAATGAACAAAGAGAGGGAGACTTTGATTGTCTAATGAAGGCTCCCTGATTGACTTTCACTGGAACTTGTGTTTGTTCATTAATGCCACTTTACTCCCCGCTAACTGGTTCAAATACTAACCTGACAAAGCAAATTGTCTCAACCCTGTTAGTTGTCTGGTAATGCGTAACTGTGCTGATTAGATTGTCGCTTAATTTAAATCCTTAAGTAAATCTTTAATTTGAGGTAAGACTTTGTAGATGTGCTGAACAAATAAAAGTACTTCTGTTGAAGAAAAGTCACACTTCCCATGTTCAATCAATTGACCTTAGAAGCTCAGAATTTCAAAGACCACAAATAAGCTTCAGGGCTCCTGTAGGTTTTATGGAGGACTCTGCACTCCTTTGCAAAGCAAGGTGCTGGCTGGGACTGGCTGCTGCAATGTCAGGCCCAGGTGGGACATAGAGAACAGGATCTGCTAGGGAAGAAGGACCAGCTAGCCTTGCATAGGAGGAAAAGAAAGGTTATTGGATTTGTTAATTTTCTCAGTACGGACTGTGAAGTCAGTTGTTGTTAAAATGTGTGTTCATTTTAAAAACCCGGCAAGACCGGATGTTCGCTGAGTAGATACTCTTCAGCAACTGCCTGCACATTAACATACAAATGAAAAGTGAAACAGTGAGTGCAACTGAAGCATTAAGCAAATGTTGACAAGACACGTGTGAGCACATACAAATCACCATGTTTGCAGCACAGGATACACAGAGCTGCCATTTGCATCTGGAGACATTTAATTCTTCATATGCTGCAAACACATGCTCCTTTTGGCCTGTTAAGCCATGTTCTGTGGCAAATGGCTACATAAATGGGGGAACATATCTACATAAATGGCCAGTTCACCTGGGAGCAGATGCCCACATCTGGGAGTGCAACAGTTCCCAGTCTGGGCATCTGGGAGTGTGGCAGCTCCCAGTCTGCCATAGTCACCAGACATCACCTCCTGGCAGCATCCAGCTGGTTGTCTGAGCCATCTGTCCATGCTGCATCCTGGCTGCAGCTGTTGCATGTCCCTAAAAGCTACAGCATCCCCTGACCACTGTCTATGAAATGCCAGCACTGCCCTGGTGCCTGTGGATGTATTTCTCTGGCTGACACCTCCTGTCCTGCAACAAGAGCGGTTAAACCACAAGTAGTTCTTTCAAATCAAATAATTCACCATTTACACTGCAGCTGTCAGATCACAAAACTGCAGAAGATGTTACTGCAGGCTCTATCTCCACTGTTCCAACAAGTACTGCAATATCTGATCAGTTCTCACTGTGACCAGGTGCAAAAGCAGGCACTAACATCTACATCTCCCACTAGCTTATGACGCAGAAATTCCATATTCTGGGCAAGTCGGCAAGATGGTCTTATGAAGTACCATAATAGTTAATGCTTCCTTATCAGGGACAGCTTTTCAATGGACTCAGTCTGTACAGCTTTGACCATCAATCTGAAGAGCATATCACCTTGGAGATTAACAAAGAAATTCTGGCTGCAAAGCTGCTGAAAAGGCCACTTTGGTTGATTCTTTTTCATATTGCTTTGTGTTTCTGCTTCACACAACAGAAGGGCAATAAAAATTAATTTCATGATGTAATAAAATATTTGCCTCTGAGGTTTCTGGAAGCTGAAGCACTGGTATTTTATTAGCATGCAAAAAATCATTGTGGATATAAAACTGTGACAACATGATGTGGTTGTTAAACCTTAGGATATCACAGATTTAAAACAAGGTAATCAACCAAATGAACTAACATTTTAAACCACACAAGTTTTCAAACGTCATCATTGAAAATAATAGTAAGTAAATTAACTATTTTCAGTCTGCAATTGTTATGATCTTTATGGAGCAGGAGTAAAAAAACAGCATCAGCTGGCCCCAAATGCCTCAGGCTTTGGTTCCCAATTTGAAAGGTCTGCCTTTTCTGTGGTTGCCAGATGTTCAGAAAGTTTCATGTCATTATAGGTTATCTTTGTTTTCCAGGGTCCTGTTTCCTTTCCTTTTCTCCCAAACTACGTAAGCTCAGTCAAAAAACCCATCTGGTTCCCTTTTTTGCTGCCTGCCTTTTTAACAAGATGAAACAGTGGCTCCAGAACTAAGAAAAGGAGCACAATCAGATAACCCTCCCCTGAGGGTCAGAGTGCTTAGCTGGAGGATGGAAAGAGAAAATAGACTGACTGATTGCTGTGTTACTTTTTTTTTTCCTCCCCTTCATTTGACCAGACACTATGTTCCCTTGTTTAGGTCAGGTTTGGGATGTGCAGGACAAAGACATGACACAAGTCACTTAGTGTTCTCAGTAAGTTAGAAAGACATTAAGAAAATTATTTTTTTCTGAAAAGTGCCTTTCACTGCAAATGGGGGATATTAGAGTACAAAGCTTTAAATTGCTGGCTGAAATTATGGAGTGTTTATTAAAGAAACTACAGCAGCTAACTAAACCACTGCAATCACCCTGAAGTATGGGGGCACTATCACCTTGTGGTCTTCCTCCAAGTTCAATCAAATACACATAATTAAGTTTTACATTTGTCTTGGTTTTGACTAGGTTAGAATTAGTTTTCTTGCTAGTAGCTGGTTCAGTGCTATGGTTTGGATTTAGCAGGAGAATCATGTTGATAGCACACTGATGTCTTGGTTGTGACTAAGTGGTGCTTACCCAAAGTAAATGACTTTCTACTGTCTCATGCTTTGCCAGTAAGAAGAGGAACAAGAAGCCAGGAGGGAGCATTGCCAGGACAGCTGACTCAAACTGGCCAAGGGGATGTTTCGTACCATGGAACATCATGCCTATACATAAACTGGCAGGAGTTAGTTGGGAGGGTTCAGTTGCTGCTGCGGGATGGACTGGGCATCGGTCAGTGGGTGATGAGCATTTGTCTTGTGCACTGCTTGGTTTCCTTGGGGTTATTCCTTTTCCTCACTATTATTATTGTTATTGTTATATTATTCTTATTGTTGTTCTGGTGGTGGTGGTTGTTGTTGTTAT
>VYZS01064483.1:9943-28921 GCA_013400695.1 Neodrepanis coruscans
GTAGTTTTACCACTCCAGGAAGCCCTCATATATAAGCTGTGTATATGGGAGAGCATGGTGTTGTACACAGTTCTTTTCAGAGCAGTGTAAGGCTAGCAACTTCACTTTGTTATGTCATCCTCCTTGGCTATGGCACATGGCTGTTGTGAGGGGTTGCCTTCATCATGGGATCTGCTGTATGGGGAGCAACAGCTCTTGTGTGGAGAGGCTCGCTGCTGTGGGGAGTCAGGCAGGTACTGCAGGCTTTGGATGTGCAAGCCACTATTCGTTGCAGAGCATCCTGATGTGCAGAGGGCATCCTGCTGCCTTCCTGATCTACCACGCAGTTTTAAAAGGCCACTCCTGCAGACATTTTATTCAACAGAAATGAGGCTTTTTATCTGACCTGTCATTATTATTACTATTGTTGTTGTTATTATTATTATTATTGTTTCTTTTGCCGCACAGTAGCTGGAGGTACAAAATACATTTAGTCAGAAAAAAATAGGGGCTTATGGCATTCTGAATAGCTTCCCATAAAAAAAAAATCATTTCCCAGAAGAAATAAAAGTCCTGAATCTCCCATAAATCACCCCAAGACACTTTTGTTGTGAAGTAATTGAGAATCCAGATCCTCTTAACCTTCTTTTAGCCCTATTTTTCATCATATATCCTACAGTTAAAGAAAGTTCTGCTTGTGGTAGGATATCATATTTAATACATTACTCTGTACGACCTTACTGGACCTCAACACCATCTTTCTAGTACTTTCCAAGGTAATACGATTAATGCTTTTTCTAAATCTCTTACAGTGCTAGTTTTTTTAAATAAACTACAGTCTGCTTTAGGAAGTCCAACTTTAACAGAAGTCATTCAATATCTGCTCAATTGCCTTGGGCTTCTTCAAACAGTACTCGAAAGTAAGAATGTGGTGAGACTGATAATGGGATATGGTGTCTTTTATTTCCAAGCTGCCAGTTTGCCACCAACACGGTTAAGGTCACCCTAACTGGAAAAACTGTAAAATGTGTTTCTAACTACCTTCATTTCCTTAAGGCCTATTGTTTATTGCGAAAATGCCTGCCACTGCAATGGGCTGAGCTAAGCTGTATCCTGAGCAAAGAGCAGCAGTTGAAGACGAGAAGGGCAACGCTTTGCAGGCTGCTGTAGGGCTTGTGACAGTGTGTACGAAAGTACCCTCTGTTTTGGTTAGCTCCTTGTTATAAACAAAACAGTTGAAAATACGGTCCTGTCGTGGTTTTACCACAAATTTAGCGATTTTGGACAAGAGATTCCGAGAGAAGCCACAAACACACCCCAAAATGAAGAAAACACACAAATATCACAGTTTATTTCACGCACACACAAAACCTGACAAATAAAGTGCAACAAACAGACAAATTAAGCTTCCCAGGATCCGTGTTGGGATGAGGACGCTCTGGAAATAGTGCTGGTCTCTCTCTGAGGCTCCCAGAGAGACGCCGGGGTAATTAGAGGGAGCACGTGGCCAATCTGAGGAATCCCCCCAGCAGCACGAGCTTCCACCCAGCTTTGACTGAAGGAAAAACACTCAAGAAAGTTAGAAACCGCGAGCCCCCCCCTCCCTCCCCTTCCCGATAGCCCCAGGAAGGGATTTAGTGCTGATGGAAGAGATGTGGTCTTTGGAACCGGGGCAATAGCTGCTGATAATCACCAGACCACCTGCCTCCCGGGGAAAGGAAAGAAAGAAAAAAAAAACACAAAGGGAAAAAAACCCAACAACCCCCCTCCCCCGAGGAGGAAATCCGCCTCCCAGGAATTCACGAGAAAGAATGTGATTCCGAGAAAGAGAAAAGCCCACCCCTCCAAAAAGAAAAGAAAAAAAGAAAGAAAGAAAAAGAAAGAAAGAAAACTAATCACGAAAAAAACGTGATCAAAAAAGGAAACGGCTCCTCCCCCCAGGCAATACACACCAGACTGCCGCAGCGGAATCGCTGACCCGTCCTCCACGTGGGCGCTAGTCCTGGTGACGACGAGGAGCGATGTTGCCACAGCTACGTCCAGAGCCAAAGAGAGGAAAATGACAGCCGTCCTGCCCTTTTATAGGGAGCCCCGATCTGCGCATGTGCAGATGGGTCCCAGGGGCCAGCCTTTCCTACAATTGGCCTAGCAGCGCCACAGGCTCTGCCCCGGGTACAGCCCCACGTGCGCGGTGGCTCACGGGAAATGCCGCGGCCAGCCGGAAGCGATGCATGGGCCGGGACTGCACATCCGGTTATGGTGGCGCCCTCAGCGCCATGCAGCCTGGTCCCGGTGCCCTGCAGCCACGGCGTCCCGGCACCATGGCACCACACGGCCCCACCCCAGTGCTGCATGGCCGCAGCGCCATTCAGCCACGGCCCCGGTGCTGCACGGCTGCGGTGCCATGTGGCCGCAGCCCCCGCAGGGTGGCCCCCCCATGCCCCTGGCCCGGCCCGGAAGTGACGCTGACCCACAAGCCAGAAGTGCATACCCGGAAATGGCAGTGCCCGCGGCCCCAGTCCCAGGCCGGCTCCGCGGCACCATGTGGCCGTGGGGTGGCCCCGGCACCGGAGCGGCCCCCGCACACCCCTGCAGGCATGGTGTGGTCCCAGCCCCGGTACGGCCCCACAGCAGCCTCGGAATGGGGGGGGGGGACGGTTTTATTTTCTAGCCCAAACAGGTCCTGGAAAGGATAAATACTAAAGAGATTTTCAAATGTATAGCATTTTCAAAATTTTAGTGGTTTGCCAGACAGTGTCACTACTTTCAGAGACTGCCATTGATTCTGAACATTTCAACATAATATGGATAAAGAAAAGTATGAAGACACTTTTCTTTAAAGGGTGGTGATTGTGGCTTAGGTGAATGCTGAAAGACATTGGCAAAGCAGTGTGGAAAAGCTGCGCTGAAAAGCTTGAGCAATAGGTGCTCTGTGAGAGCAACATTCATGCTTCTCCCAAAACCTCAACCAGGCAGACGGAGTATCTGGTGCTGGGTGGTCCTGGGTTAAGCAACACAACCTGCACTGTGCCTGCCCATGAAAGGACAAACTAATTCTGTAGTACAAAGAAGATGCAGAGATTTCTTGGACGATCTATAGGTCCAGGTCTACAGGTCCCACCTCTGTGACAAGGCAGAACATATTTTCCATCCCTGCCAATGTAACACCTTCAATGAGCCAATTCAGCATTTCGAGCACGAGCCTTCCTAGAGCTGATATGGAATTTAAGGAAGGCGAGAGGCAAATTACAACCTAAAGGTACCTACAAGTTAGAAATTTGTCTCTCTTAGTACTTTCAATAGAAATATCACATTTCAACCTACCCTCCTAACATGATAATGTACTTCCCATCCAGTGGCACCACAGATTATTTCCGGCATAGCAATGGAAGCTGTGCTGTATTAGTCTCAAGAGTTTAGCATCAAGTGAACTGACCTTAACAGCAATATTCTGCTGCCCCCCAGGGGAAGGAAGGAACATGTATGAATGGGTTCTGAGTGACCTGTGCCACTTCCCCCCCAGCTCTGGAGCTGAACTTCTGCTCCTGGACCTGCTTTCTCCACCCTCTATGCCTCTGGGAAATAATGTTTAAAACTGCAGTGTTTAAAGGACTGTGCCAGAGGCTGTAAAAACAGTGGGTGCTGCAAGACTCTTTACTGCCATTTCACACAATGAAATACTGAACGATGATTGCTTACCTGGGTCTGAGTCAAGGAAGGCAAGGTAATGAATAATGTATGAGAAATCTAACTGTTTACAGAAACAGCAATACTAATGTCAATAGGCACAAGAATAACTTTCCATTGCTAAATGACATACATTATTTAGCAATAATATGTGTGCATACATAAAAATGTGCAGCAGGTATATTTGTGTGTTCTCTCTTTTGCTTCTGAAACATACTAGTTATTGGTACAATAAAAATGTTGTTCATGAAAGTAGACAAGGCTAATCTACTACACAATTTTCTACAAATTCACATAAAAATATGATATTCAAAACAGTAGGTCCACCTTGCTTAGGATCATTCTAAACAATGACATCTAAAGGTCCCGGTAGATGTCATGGAAATTGGGTTTTCTGTGGCTTTCCTAGAGAAAATTTTTACTGTATAATTTCCTGCTGTTTGCTCACATGGGCTTCTGCTCTGTATTTAAGCACACCACATGTTGTCTGGTCCAGTGTTAAACGATTCTGAAAAATTACTTAGGTCAGTTTCATTTACTCCTCAATAACCAGTTTCTTTACCATTAGTGTATTCTATGGTTTATATATATAATTTACATTTGTCTGTGCTGATTTATACTGGATCATGTTGTTACTCTGCTGGCAAGAACTGAGACCTCAGTTATGGGAATGCATGAAAAGTGAGTATGTGGTATTGAGTTCCTTCAAGCTCTTCAATTCTTACAAGTTGAGTTGAAGCAACTGGTAATGTAAGTCAGAAAAGAAGTACCACCTGACCCTTGGAAGCAATAACAAAAACAAGAACTCATGTTTCATGTGCTTATTCTTGCTCCACAGAGGCATAAACTCACTAAACCATGTTAGGCTGCTTTTCCAGGTTTCCTCCCTGAAAAGTGAAAGTACCTAAGTAAAAGCAACACAAAACAAACTTGAGAAAAACAATGCACACTGAACAATCCCTATGGAAATGTAAGACATTATTTTCTTTGTAAGAAAGAAAGGTAAGAAAGGTAAGAGATAAGATTTCTAAGGTAAGAAACAAAACTTGGTGTTAAGATTTCAAAGCCAGGTCCTCAAGGAATAGGTATATGTCAGGGCCTGTATTAAGGCTGTTGGACAATTTTAACCTGAGCATTTCTTTGTGTTTTTGCCCTCTCTGTTTATCTCAGGCATAACTGTACCTATAGGAAGCGTAGTGGTAGGAACCTTAAGTGGTGTAACTGCCCTCCAGCCATCAGCCATCTCCGCAGCAGCCCTTGACAGGCAGAGTACTGTAGTGTGGAGGCAGCACATCCTGGCCACTCCTAGCAGGCTCTCCAGAGGTCTTTGCTTCTTGGAAATGGTAAATCTTTCCTGAGCACCCAGGTGCAGTGCTTTCCGTGGTATCTGACACGTGTTCAATATTCAAGCAAGCTTTCACAGGGATGGAAAAGTGCATAGCCCCAGCACAAATGTAAACAGATGCCATACCCCAAGTGTCTGCTAGAAAGCATGAAAGACCTTGTCAAGGAGCTAGTTAGGATCATCTATTTACTTTCTTTAGCTTCTGCATAAGCTTACTCTTAGAACAGTTGACATGTATCTTTTAAAACAATATACAGAAAGGTAGGACATGGAAAACGTCACGGCTGATTTGCAAGCAGATAAGAGATGGTCCTTTGGTAATCAGAGAGGGATTGATCTTCTTACTGCAGGACATGCTTTGACTCATTGCCCGTATGTGTTGACATGCAACCGTTTCCTCTGCTTGGATCTGTTTCCAGGTCTCAAATGAGGTGATCTCAAGCTGTGGGCCTGTTTTAAAACGGAGTGTTTGCCCTGGCACAGACCATGCAGTTCCTGCTGGGAACAGAAATCCCCTGGTACATGGGTTCATTCTACCTATCAAGTCACTCTCATCTTTAAGTCTTCTGTAAACACACATTTCAAAAGACCCCATCTGCATAGAACTTTAGCTGTCTGTCCTACCTCCCCCTGGGAAACATTGTATTTCTGGTGCCTCAAAATAATTTTTGTCACTCCCATTAAGTTGTGTCTAGTCTTCTCTGATGTAGTGTTCTTCAAATCAGAATGATATATATTATGTATGCATTGAATTAGAGGTTTAAGCGTTGTCTAGGATGGTGATTATTTGTCCTTACCATCTATTTCCAGGAGATGAGTGGGACTGCATGGTCACAACACAATTTGATATGGTCTGTTAAAAGTTCCCCTTTATGCTAAAAAGATCTGAAAACTCTGCAGTCTAAGCAAGTAAGCTTCCTGACAAGATTATTTCATATTTTGTACACTTGGCATTATCCAATACCGACTGTAATTTGTTGAGATACAGTACACAAAGAAATTAAAATAGAAATCTTAAAGCATCCATCAATTTCAATTTGATTTGTTTAAAAAAGCTAAATTATGGTTTAACTGAGAAGGTAACAGAATTCAGAAAGAGAGTACTTGTGATACGAGGAGTCTCTTCATACATTAATTTTCATTTTTGGTGAGATGAAGTTTGAAATTAGATTCAGATTGCAAATTATAGCTTTGTATGGACTCCCTATTGCTAGTTCATAAAATACTTAGATTCCTGAGGATGAAGCAATTTTGCTTCCCATAATAGACTACAAAAGCCTTATTTCCCACTGGTAGAATAATGGGTCTCCAGCTTGAAGGGAGAGTGAGCCATGCCTTTCCTCCTTGACTTGGTCACCAACAGGGATACATTAAACTAAACATACAACTGAACAAGAAAGAGTGACATAAGGTGGGTTTCATTTCAATTCAAAGCTTATCGTCTTCATTTTCCCACTACAACTAACACTACAGCCTGAATTCTGTGAAGGAGGCTACACATCACTTAATGCCATACACATACCTTATTTACCTTTCCCTATATACTGCTTAATTCTTGCTTTATACCACTTTTTGGGCTCCACAGCACTCACAGGCATAGGGGGAGAAAGGCATTTTTCTAAGGGCGTAAACTGATGGGCTCATTTAGCAGAAAAGACCCATTACATTTAGGGAACGCAGGAGTAATGTTTATGGCAACACAGCAGATGTGTGATGCCCTGTAACCCTGGAGGTAACATATTAAGTCTGTAAATTGTCTTCCTGCTGTCTCCTAAACATCCGTGGCTGTATTCATCTGTTATTATCACCTTTCTTGGAGCAGCAGGGTGGAAGGCTGTGTGGAACTGCATCACAGCAGATGCTGGCAAGTTCTGGTCAGAAGCAGCCAAAGCTTAAATACCAAATGAAACTGTGCTGCTGTCTCTTGCAGCTTAAAGCAAAATGAGTGCTGAGTGGCTACAAAAACGAAATTAACTAAGAAAATTTCCCAGAAGAAGAATGGAACAGATTAAAAAAAAAAAAAAGTGAAATTCTTCAGAACTGTGGAAAAAAACTGGAGAAGGTTTGACTTTGAGGAAGAGAGAGAGAGGGATCAAGCAGAAGACAGTCACCACCCACGGATCTAGCAGCATCCTATTGGTCCTCCTTCACCCTGGTCTTCTTAGCAGTGGGGGCCCCAGAGTCATTCTTCTGAGGGTACCACCTTTGTACAGCCCGAGTTCCAGGTATTCCTGTGGTGGTTTTAGATGCCATTCACATAACTTAATGTGCTCTTTGACTGGTGCTATGCATATAAGCAGCTGCTTCCTTTCCCAGTTTGCCTCAGTGGGAATTTTTTTCTGGATGAATTAACTAGAATGTGCTAACCAGATCTCATCTCTGCCATGCCTGAAATTAGCACCTTCTTGTTGCAAATTCCTCTCCCACTGTGGTGGTGGCTTATCTTATGGCAAGTTCCTTCTGTGGCCTCGACAGTGTTTGAGACAGGCAACCATGCTCTTTAAGTCATTACAAGTGTGCAGATGTGTGGTGGTTCTGATGTGCAGCTTCTCATGAAAAGTGAAAGAAGATGGTGGAAGTATTCAGAGTTGGAAAGCACAAGAGTTGTACACAGATGCTTCCGTGCAGAGTATTCATGCACCCTCTTGCAGCTGTGAGATCAAAACTGAAGAGTGGTGGTTAATGTGCTGTGGGTTCTGTCAAAAATAGGCTGTTGGTATATGGGAGAAGAGAAGGAGGTCTTAGATGTGTTCTGTGATGGTAAATTTTCAAGTATTTATTCACAGGATCCATGTGTCAATTGATCATAAACAGTTACTGCTGGTGCAGAAAGAGACCAACACCAGTTCAAGCCCTGAGGAAACAGAGATTCATTTTTATCACAGCTACAATGCTGGTGGCTGCACATCGTCCCATTTCAAAGAAGGAGAACTAGAAATTATACAAAGATGGCCACGAAGGTACTGAGTAACTTCCACAGGAGGAGTATTTAAATAACCAAGAAGTCCTGGAATCATTAACATGGTTGAGGACTTAAGGAGAAAATGATCACTCCTAGAATCAGAATAGTTTAGATTGGAAGGGATTTTAAAGGTCATCAAGTCCAACCCCTTGGTCAAAGCAGTCCAAACAGACAACCTTGCTCAGGGAGTTTCCCAGCTAATTGCTGAAGTCTGTAAGGATGGAGATTCCGCAACTTTGCTGTGCAATGTGGTCCAGTGTTTGACCACTCTTATGATGAATATCACATGTTCGAGCTTGTTCCCATTGCCTCCTGACTTATTACCATGAACTCTCTAGAAGGCTCTGTCTCTGTCTACTCTACCCTTTCACGATGTTTGATGTTTCCGCTTAGCCTTATCTTCTTCAGGCTGCACAACCCCAGCTCTCCCATTCCTTCTTCATGTCACAGATGCTCTAGTCCTTCAAACAACTTAGTGACCATTCATTGGACTCTCTCCCTCTTGTCCATGTCTCCTCTATACTGTGAAGCCCAGAACTGGACACAGCGTTCCAGGTGTGGCATCATCAGTGCTGAGTAGAGGGGAAGGATCACCCCTCTCGACCTGCTGGCTAACTCTTGGTTAAAGTGTGCTTTATCCATTATCATACTCGATAAGGGGGACAATTACAATGGTCATGTAGCTGCATTAATGCAACGAGAAGTTCTTTTTTGCAAACTACAAAACAACTGTGGAACTAAACCCTACAGCCTATTTTAGAAGCCAAAAGTATAAATTTGTTTAAAAAAGGATCACATTAAGGTTGTTGCCTATTAAACCTCATCATTCAGACACAAGCTCAAGCTCAGAATTCTGCTAACCTCCCAGCTGTTAGAAGCTGAGAGGACATGCCAAGGGGAAGAAAAACACACCTCCCTGCTACCTTTTCTCTGTACAACTGCTATATTTCATTGTCTTCACTGAATTTTCAGAGAAGGATGAGCTAACATCTAGCCAGAAAACAGTGAGATCTCATTGAATTGGAGAATAATAAAGCCCAGGTGTATCAGCTAGGGTCAGAGTTTCAGTGGGAAGTGACAGGAGGAAAGCGCTGAACGGAGCATGTCTGACAGCATCACTGACTCTTGGAGGTGTTCAGTGATGCTTTCCTAAAGGCATGAAAATACAGGGCCATAAAAATATCTCCAGGGTTGACACGTACAGCCTGTATCTTGTTTGCCTATATGGTTGACTGCATAGGGCTTTAAAAAGGGTATGAGCACCAGCAGGGTGAGGGGAAGACTGCAGCCGGGGGCTTCTATGCATTCATCTGTGTTAAGATATTCTTCATATTACTGAAATATGTACAGTGAAGAGCCCTTCAATCTATACAGTGAAAAAGTCCTCACCATCCTTGAACACTTCGGCAAAAAAGTGTCTGGATACAGGAGGGTAGGCTGGCTGGTGGCTGCTCTGACTTCCTGGGGTAGGCAAATTCTTACACAAATAGAATACAAATTACGGAGGATTTGGGGGAGGCAGACACACTTGTAAAGCACTTGAGAAAAACGCAGTGGAATCAAGACTTGAGGCAAACGATGTTCAAGTCAATGATTTCCAAAAAAAATCCCCAAACCTATCTGTCCTAGTCAAAACACGGAACATTGGTTGCCAGAGCTGTTGTAGGATGAGACTGCAGAGGGTGATTAAGGCTCGTAGCAGGTGTCTGGGATGGCATATTTCCAGACTTTTTATCAATGTAAAAAGAAGCCTTCAAAAGGAGACAGAATTTGGCAAATTTTAAAGTATTATGAAATAATTTTTTAAGGAAAATGTGGAAGTCATTATTTCCATGTTTTTTAAAGGCCTGAGATGAACAGCCATGTAGAAAGAGTTGCTTAAGTTTATTGCATATGCCAAAGACAAGAAGTTAAGACATGTATTAAATTCTGTTAACTGTTAACACCGGAAAAAAAATCAAGTCCTTTGTACAAAGTACATTTACTTGTGCTTTTGGAAAAATACAGCCCAATTGTCTGAGAGCTGCTTCCTTCTGTTTCTGATAGGGCTGAGCTAGCCAGCACTAGATGCTTTGGACACAGGTTAGGAACAAAAACAAAAATTGCAATTTTTAGAAATATGAAGTTGTCCTTCTGTTATCCCTCAGCTCAAGGGAAAGTGAGAAACAAAACTGCCACTCATTCAGGCTAGGCACAGAGCCTTTCCCATGGAGTAGCCTCAGGGAGCAGAGCATAGTCAGAATTCAGTGCCTACTTATGACTATGCTTCTGAAAAGCAGCAGGGAAGTGCAAGTGATCCTCTCTTGATGTTTCAGTCAATAGAAAATTGAAAACAAGAATGCATGCCAGTTGGAAACCAATGCCAGAGCCACAAGGAACCTGAAGAAATACAGTGCAAAAGGAAAATGTGGTTATGATTTGGAATCCTGAAGAAGTCCATCTATTCATCAGAATGAAGTTGTGCAGAGCCAAAGTCGGAACTAGGGATGACAGGCAGCAGCAGCTTCCTCATCACTTATGAGGCTGCTGGACATCTTGTCAAAAAACAGTTGTTACCTTATTCCAGCCCCAAAGGGAAAAAGTTAAGAGGTATGAAATTACACATTGTGTTGCAAATAACTCACAAAGCCTCTTCAGGCTAGTACAGACAGCAAACATAATTCAATCCAAGAAAATAGCAATACTGATTGCTGTCCTGATACCACATAGAGGAAAGGAGAATTTTCAAGCAGGACTTCAGGAAAGATGATAACATAACTTTTCAGTTCCCCTAAAAGCATGGGAGAAACCATAATATCACATATTGAAAAATGGAAAAAAGTGAAATCTGATGAAAGGTACTCTTAGGGTGTTGTTGGATGTTCTTTTTCCTGTGAAAGGGAAGCTAAATATGCAAGACATCTTGCTTATTACAGTCTCATTCATGTGGCTTTTTAATTTTTGTTATTGTTCTGATTGCACATAAATTCCTTCTTTCTGTGTTAATCAGTTTGTCCTACCATCTTTACATATACTCTGCCTCCTCTCATTCTGATATGCCAGTGCTCCTCAGCCTACAAAGAGAAAGGCTCAAGGGACACAGCTGAACCTAAACATGCAGCTGTCTCTCCCTGAGTCTCAGGTTTTTTGCTGAGGAATTGTGCCTTTGCTCCCAAGCAGGATCACAATACAGGCAATGTTCAAGAAGAGAAGATGCCCGGGATGCAGTGTTTTCTTCAAGGATAAGCCCCATGATGCTACCCCAAGTCCTGGAAGCATTCCCTCTTGCCCTGGCTCAATCTGCATTTCATCTCTAGGCCTGCTGTTTGTTGCCCACATCAGACCTCTACAGAGCGGAACACCAGATTAAAGCACAGCAGACAGCTATCAGAAGCTGAGCTAGTTTTTTTTAAGGCTTACTGAAGTATCTCTGCATTACAATGCAAACTGCAAACTGCACTGTAGGTCTAGTTTGACTCGCTTTATTTACACATATCCCTGATTTTGAGGAAAAGACACCAGAAGGCACGCAAGGCAATTCTTCTTGTAGGAATTGTACCAAAGAGAAAATTGCTATTTCCCAGGGGTCAACTTTGCTTTAGGGACTGATGCAAATCAGCACCTCTGGCAGAGAGCAAACTATTTTGCTGCTCATGCAATTCCCTCTCCCTCTAAGCTGATTCTGCATAAAGCCGTCTCATAACTTGAAACTCATGGTCTTAAGAACAATAACTTGAAGACTGCGTTTAACATAGCAAGCATGTAATAATGTCTAGCATAATAATGTATTTATTCATGAGCTATCTAATAACTGAGGATGCATATTTTATCATAATGTTCTGATACAGGAAAAACAAACACTATAGTTCTGCACTGTTTTGCTTGCTTTGGTATATTGATAGAGCTAATGACCACAGTTTGTGCCTTTTTTGCTAGGCACAGAAAATCCCTGCTTTGATAACACTGTGCTGTGACAGAATGATAAGAATTAGGGCCATGCACCAGAGAGCCTGATTCCTCCACAGAGTGGCTTTGAAGTGCTGCCAGAGCAGGAGAGAAGTGTGGTGTCACTGCTGCCAGCTGCAGCCCCAAGGAGCAAGACATGGGGCTCTGTGAGGGTACAGAGAAGTAGCCAAAACCAGAGAGAAAGCAATAGCAAAGGATCATAGCCAAAATCTATGGGTGACACTAGGTTGGAGTAGGTGTATATATGCAACCTGCTCAAGGCTAGGGGAAATCTGATTGTAGCAATTATGCTAAATCCGTCTCCCCCCAGTCCTCTTTCTATCACTAAGCAATAATTCACCCCTTTTGGAAAAAGACTGTTACATATATTGATATTTGTTTGTACAATTTGGAGGAGGACAGTGGATCTTTTCTAAAGAATGTGTGAGGATGGGCTCGACATGGTATGTCATTGCCCCACAAAATCATCACTGGAGGAAACTTTACAGTTTATGATGCATTAAATTTCTACATTGTTAACTTGTATGCCGGAAATTTTGGGCTTTACCTTAACTCTCCAGAGATCAAAGACCATTTTGCCACTATGCTCAATGAGTGTAAATCCAAAACCTTTTAAAATATTCTAACCTGCTGGAACAGTCCTTCCCCTCATATCAACATGCACTGTGCACAGGAGCTTGGTTTCAGAGCTGTAGGAGGAAAAAATCTTCGTGATCTATTGGTACAAGCTGCACCGTAGGAACAGAGAGACAACAATGGATTAGACTAGTATATACAAACACCTTCCCAAAGATTAAGATAAGTTCTCTGTACTGGCAATGAATGAACAGAATTCTCCATTTGCTTTCCCAAGAGACAGGAAAACCTGAGGTAAAGATTTATTACAAATACACCCCTTGGAAGACTGATGTTGTGTTTTCTGATGGCCTGTCATCTTTCTACTTTCCCTTGATTTATTTGAGCTGTGGTGTGTGTCTATCTACAGGATGCATATTTAGAGAAAGTGAGAGCATCTATTCAATTACTACAGATACATGTTAGGCTGCTTGGAGGTACACTCTCTGTTTACTCTTAAGCATCAGTTTGAATGACAATCTTTCAAAGTCATGGTCCAAAAGAAGTCACAGATGATTCATGTGACTTGAATCTTATCCTTGGCTTCAAATGCCTGTATGTCTTATTACATCTCTAACTAGCCTTGCAAAATCCCAGTTTGTAAACACTAATTGGAAATATGAAAAGGTAAGTCTTCATATAAATCCTTCTCTACATTTTGATGTAACAGATGCTACAGGCAAATAAATCTGACACCAGAAAAATGCTCAGAAAGTTTTGCTTATACCGCTGGAAAATTTGAGCCTGCATGTGAAAAAAAATGGTCTTGTGTTAAAACTGGTTTAGAATATGAGTTAGGAAAAGTTATGGACAGGCTAAAAATTGCAGGTAATAAAGGGGGCAAAGTGATAGTAAACCCACAATTTGTAGGCCCTATAATTAGCGGTAGTAGCATAATGCAGAGATAAATTAATAAAATTCGCTAGTGGAATGGCTGGCTCAGGGGACTGATAATAAGACTGTATTTTGAGCTTAGTGTCTCTGCCAAAGAGTCACTAATTCTGAAAATTCCAGACTGAAAAATAGCAAAGATCGGTACTGTCTGTTGCAAAATTAGATTACTGCTTCAGTCTAGTGTTTCACATAGGCCTTGTTGTTTCCTGACTCCAGGAAGAGCCCAAAGGCTCAATGGATGGAAAATCAACACTGCACCTTCTCAGAGAAACACTTGCCTGAACAGATATGAAATAGATTAAGAGACAAATTTTCATATATGCTACCTGAACTAAATATGATTTTAAATCTGCAGTTGATATTTCTAGTACTGCCAGTCAGAGATTTGAGGTAAATACTAGCAAAACAAGGAACATAAGCAAGAACTAATCATTAGGAAGTGTAAGACATAAAATTTAAACTCCTCATATTTTTAAACATCAGGTTGATGAATTCTAGCACAAAACACCAGAAAAATAAGCTCTTTATATTGAGGCATAAAGAAGATATCTTTTGAAAGAAATGTTCATGGAAGTTACTGGCTTTATGTTTTCAGCTTTGTGCAGAGGTACTAAGTAGTACTAAACTGTATTTTATATTGGCATAGGCAGCCTGCTCTTAAATTGTGAAAAACACATGATAGTAAGGAAACTTCAGTCAGCAGAGAGAGGGAACATCCCTCAATTACTACTGCATTATGCAGAAAAATAACTGAAGAATGACCCTTGGCAGTGATTTCTTAAAAGCTTGGGGAGTCATGATAATTTAACATAAGTCTCTACTAAGAACCAACCAAAACTAAGTTTAATGTGGCCTTCCTTTTTATCACAGCTTTGGTCAGGGTCTTCTGTGGCATATAAAGCCCTAATATTCTTTCATCAAACATAAAATTTTTCTTTGGTTAAATGACACTTCCATAACATCCAGTCTATCCTTTCTTAAGTTCTACTCCTCTCACGATGTCAAAGGTATAGTACCTCTCCTGTAACAGGTATAGCTCCAATTCATTAGTCTTATTATATACACTTCCAGAAATGTTTATTATAAATAGAGGTATTTCATATTTTTTGTCTTTCTCCTACAATTCCCTATTCTCTATCATTGCCCCTTGCAATTTTTGCCTACAGTTCAGGTCTTTATGGGCCTTAGTCTGATACCGCTTTACGCTGGGCAATTTTTCACTAGAAAATTGACTCCTGATTTACAATGGTATAAATAAAGCATGACCTCAGGACTTTTGTCTAGTGATTTTTATCTTTTTCATCATTAGCATTTAAAAATGCTATTGGGTGATTTCTGCTGATACATTCAGCTCAGATGCAACAGTCCTTCCTCCCCCCAGGCCTCCTACTTTAAAAAAAAAGAAAAGTAAAAAGATAAACTGCCTTATCTTTCTGTGATAATACAAGAAGCAGAAGGAGGGGTTTGGGATGCTTTGAGGGAATTAAAAGGGTGTTTGTCATCTCAAGGGATAGAAAGAACTTAGTCACCTTAAAATCTACTAACCATAAACCACACAAATTTCACATACGTTTTGTGTTATGAGTATTACAAAGCATTTATATAGTGCTATACATTTCCATGGCTATTTCTTCCGAGCAGATAAAGCACATTCCCTTCCTGAGAAAGTCTGCACTCTATATAAGTCAAGACAAATATTGTAGGTGATAAAAATAGAGGACAAAAGTTCAGGGAGGATTGATGTGTGAGACAGCCAATAAGCAGATGAGTAGAAAGGGAAAAGATTAAAGATTGCTGTTTGGGATCCTTTCAAAACAAAGAGGCTCAGCACACTACAAAGTCTACAGCAATAAACACACTATTGGTAAGATCTCTGTTGCATTTATACATTGAAGAGTATTCTTTATGCAAGAAGTAGTCTGTCCAGAGGAATTATAAATATAGTGAGGCTGGATGAATTAAACATATAGTGGGCATCGGTTTGGATGAAATGTTTGTATATGTGGCCACTTTGGGATTTCATAAATGGGTCTGATTTTCAAGAACATTCTAAAGCATACAAGTACCACTCTTTTGATGATGACTCTCAAGCTGGACACCTAAACAGAGGTACTGGACACCAAGGAGAAGGTCACAGTTTGCAAGCACTGTTTTGTTGCTGACAAGAGCTGCTGGCTGAGCATATCCAGGAAACCTGTTGATCCAGGGCAAAGTAGAAAGTATTTCAAAGAACACAGCTTCAGCATCCATGCTCAGCAAGTGGAGATGACTGTGCAGCTTCCTATTTCCAGCTTAATCCAGGGGGTGCATATGGCCATAGTGTTCGTGGGATATCTGGTATTCGTGGGGGCCCCCCAGTGCCATGGCAGCCACCTGGAGGTGCTCCAAGTGCTGGTGTTTGTGGAAAGCTTGTGCAGGGTCCCCCATGGAAAGGATGAACCTAAACTCCCTTCTGCCTGTTGCACCAGGCGATCTGACCCAGGACAGGAACCCACTAATGCACGCTGGGGTCTTCCCCCGGAAAAGGGTGCTGCACTGCCTGTACCAAACTACCAGGGGACAGAGGCAGTTGGGCTAGAGCCAGAGCTCAAACCTGGTGACAGAGCATCAGCCCCAGCATGCAGGAGATGCCAGTCTGGTCACCACATGCCTCTATTGTCAAGCAGCCTTCAGCTTAGTGGCCCATCCCTCCCGTTCTTCAAAGCTGGTGCTGCCATACTTGCCCCACTGTTGCCGAGGAGACTGCTCTCAGGAAACTCGTGATAGGGCTTCACTGTGCAAGAAAGGTCTGATGCTGTGATTTCTAACTTTGGTTTATTATTAAGATTCTTTCTGTAACTTGCTTCGGGCGACATAGGCAAAAGCACATCTATTTAGATATGCATCCTCAGGGTATTTACCCAAAGTCATATTCAGAATGACATTCAGACATTCAGAATTTCAGAATACCTACTTAAATGCTTGTCAGATGAAGCAAAACTCATGAACATCTTTAAAATTCATAGGTGTAGGTCTACCTATAAATCCTATAAACCTGTGATCCTTGTATCAGTGCATATTATAAAAAAGGGTTTTCTAGGGTACGTAATTTACCACAGGGATTGGGAAGCAAAAACAAAGTAAGCACAGGAGAAAAAGGAAACTTGCAGTTAAGATGAATATTCAGAAACAAACAGGAAAGGAGAATGTCAGCAACATCAATACATAAATAATTTAAGAAACATTGTCTGGAAGTGCACATTTCATTTTAAAAAACAATTCTAATTATGAAAGTCACAGGGAGGAGAAGAAGAAAGAGAAGATGTCAAATACTAGCATTCAAGTAAGCCTGCCTAAGAGAAGTAAGGGCTGATACTTAGGTTCAGATTCTCTAAGTGTGTGATTTTTCTTGCATATTCTTATTACACATATAGTAAGGATTATACACAAAATTCACAACAAGAAATAGCCAAATACCCCAAAGTATATCACTGTAAGCACTGAAGTTTGGGACCTCCACCTTTCCGATGAAACAAGACAGTACCTAATGGCACTAAATTCTTATCGCTTCTTACAAAATGCTTATTACCTTCAGCACCCCACAAGAAAAAAGGAGTCAGTGGAAACTGCAGCTAAAGAAACAAAATGATCTCGCCTTAGATTGAAGAGAGTGTTTTCAAAAACACAGGGAAATAGTATTCCTCAAAAGAGCAGGCATGACAAATGGGAAATAAGTGCCAAGTTTAATCCATTCACCTCCTTTTAAATAACAAGCCCACAAATAGAAGTTGATAAAAGAATGAGTCCAGAATTGATTTGTTTCTGAACTGGAGACACAAATAAATCCCACATTTTTTAAATAAGTAGTTGTTAAGACACAAAGTGGCATCTCAATGTGGAAACATAATAATAGCATTTGATAGAGATGTAGTTCATCACTGTTTCTTTTTTAAAGAAAGATCTCCTGCCAACTCACATTGCATCCTAACAGGAGGTGTTAGGGGCCTTTCCAATTTCTAAATCTTTTTTGAATTATTTTCAACACCACGATGTATATTAAGTTTTTAATGTGATCCTCCTATTCATACTTGCTTCTTTATATGTCTAATCATACCTTCGAGGAAATCCTTTACATGATGACTGAATTCCCTGCAAACATGGACAAATCATACTGAGGAAAATGCTTTGAGGTGGTATCTACTCAATGCAAATGAACATTACCCACCAAGTTGCTGAGCTGATTCCTGGGTTTCTAACTCATTAGACTGGGGGGGGGGGCATTTCAGGGCAGGGATGGTCTCTTCCTTTGTGCTTCCAGAGGAAATATCTCAAGGGTGTTCTAGTCCCAAACAGAGACTTTTGGTACTACTAAATGCAAAATTACTAAAGAGTAATCACACCAGAGATTGTTGAAATTTGACATTCTCCATTAATAAGGCTGGTCTCAGGACCACTGATGTTTCAGAGAGAGGAAGGAGGTGAGGTAGTCATGAGCTGCTCCTTTTTCTTGCAGCCTGAGGTGTTGCCAAACGGATGCTTGCAACATGCAGTGGTTGACTGTGTCAGGCATAGCCTCTCCATCAGCTGTGGCAAATATGGCTCCTGTGAGAATCTGGGCTTCTGAAAAGTCATGTATCCCTCTCTCTTACAAACCTGCTATCAAAGATCAAGCAGCACAAGATGAAGTCAGTGCAGGCACCATTAGCAGTTCCAGCAGGTCCTAGCCCCACTACGCTCCTTGGGGAAACTTGCTCCCATGAGCCTCCCAGCAAAGCTGGATCAGGCTGTTAATGGCATGGAGCCAAATGGGAATTTGCAGCTCCTCTATTAGAGGCAGTGTGGGTGGATGCAGGGAAGGTGGATACATGTGAAGTAGTGGCCTTGGGATCAGATGATGTTATTAGAGTGAAATACCAGGGGAGGATTTGTGTGTCTGTTAACATCTGTTTAGACGTGTGTTTCATTATAAGAACTGTGCTTCCAGAAGCATATTTGCAGGATGGCAAGCAATGTCCCCTCTCCTCACAGAGGAAAGGAAGTGCTGAATGCTGCAAAGGGTAATCAAAGAAGACCTTATCCCAGGAACAAGCACAAGAATAAGGACATACAGGTGCATGAATGGCCCTGATGTGGCATTCCCATGGCTTTGGAAGACTAATTCAATAACCCTGGGACAAATGATATAATTAATTGAAGGTTACTGAATCATGGAATCACAGAATGGTTTGGGTTGGAAGGGACCTTTAAGATTATCTGGTTCGAACCTCCTTGCTGTGGGCAGGGATGTCATTCACTAAACCAGGTCACTCAGGGCCCCATCCAACCTGGCCTTGAGCACTTGCAGGCATGGGGCAATCACAACTTCTCTGGGTAACTTGTTCCAGTGCCTCACTATGCTCTGAGTAAAGAATTTCTTCCTAACCTCTAATCTAATTCTCTCCTCTTTTAGTTTAAAACCATTCCCCTTGTCCTATTACTAACTGAGTAAAAGGTTGCTCTCCTCCTTTTGTGTAAAAAAGAACAAGAACTTCTGGTCTCAATTCTTGAACTGAGGAGTACTTACGCATTTAAT
>VYZS01064483.1:28954-55156 GCA_013400695.1 Neodrepanis coruscans
GCTTTGGAAGACTAATTCAATAACCCTGGGACAAATGATATAATTAATTGAAGGTTACTGAATCATGGAATCACAGAATGGTTTGGGTTGGAAGGGACCTTTAAGATTATCTGGTTCGAACCTCCTTGCTGTGGGCAGGGATGTCATTCACTAAACCAGGTCACTCAGGGCCCCATCCAACCTGGCCTTGAGCACTTGCAGGCATGGGGCAATCACAACTTCTCTGGGTAACTTGTTCCAGTGCCTCACTATGCTCTGAGTAAAGAATTTCTTCCTAACCTCTAATCTAATTCTCTCCTCTTTTAGTTTAAAACCATTCCCCTTGTCCTATTACTAACTGAGTAAAAGGTTGCTCTCCTCCTTTTGTGTAAAAAAGAACAAGAACTTCTGGTCTCAATTCTTGAACTGAGGAGTACTTACGCATTTAATTTAAACCAGACACTGGACACCACGAAGAATTTTTTTTCCTAAAAGAGACTGTCCCTACACTATCCTCTGCTTCCAGCTGAGTGTTGCAATCAGTAACATTGCAGAGTTACGATTTATTTCTCTGGCCTAAATCTTGAACTATATTTGGGAAAATTTAGCAACTTAAACAGTGGGAGAGTTTTGCAGTGCACATGATACTTTGTAGGTCTCAGTTCAGTTGTATGCTAGACTATGCACCTAATTTTAAGTAAATGAGAACTCTCATGTAACAGATTTCAGATGAAATGTGATTTGATCACCTCTAAATAATGTTTCCTTTATTTTTTACTTCTTATTTGCTTATTCTGAAATTACTTTGTGAAGAAAACAGAAGATACCAAAACTCTAGAAAAGATGGAAGCTATGAAACAATATGATATCATTTTGTCAGAGATGGATGTTTTCAGTTACATTTCATACAGCTCACTAATGCACTCAGTGAACATTTAAGAAACCTAAATAAACAGACAAATAAAGAATTTGTTAAACATAAAAAAGAGAAAAAAAAAACAGAAAAAAACTTGACACTGCATTTACTTTGGTCCTATGCTTACTCCATCTTAATACAGCGTAGAAACTATTTAATAGCTTGCAACCTTCCTACACACATACTATGCATCTAAATGAGCTTTTTTTCATGCTGTCAGGACATTAAATTAAATTAATTAATTAATTAAAAACTGTTCACACAGACACATTTGGTTGTCCTCTTGAAGAAGAATTCCTCCTCTCACTCTGCAGCATCTTGAGTACTTATTCAGATGAGAGATCTTATCGCCCCACACTTGTGGGCTGCAGCAAATGTGGCCAGCCAAACCCTTCAAGGTATTTAGGTGTGTTGAATCCCAATGAAATGTGAAAACTCAAGGCCTATTTTCAGAGCACATCACTCTGAGATCCTTCTTCTACATAAGAAGCAGCATGCAAGATCAGGTTACAAATCAAACAGTCCCTGCGTCCCAGAGGACATGGGTCATAAAATTTCCCAGAGACACTGAAATGGGATCTACAGTATTGCAAATGAAATTCAAGGAGGTATAGCACCTGTGGGAATAATGCACACAAGACAGGAGATAAATATCCATGGTTACTAGCACTATCAATGACTCTTGTGATTCAGTCTCACCAGTCTTCATCCACAGCCAACTTCCACCTAAAAACTGCTCAGTGGTGCAACAGTCACTGCTTTGTTTCCTGCCTTGGAAGGAGATGAAGACTTCACAAGAAGGTCACATTTCCTTTCACGGGGGGCTCGTGAGGGGTCCCACCATGGTCTGGTCTTGCCCTGCTCCTCTCCCCTTGTGTCTCTGAAAGATTTTGCTTGGGGTCTCTTAGAGTAAATGCCCTAGGCAGTAAAAAGGCTGCACATCTATGGCTGCATATCGATTGCCCACGTAACATTAATCCTTGGCTCACTTTGTGTCTATACTCTCTTTCTCTTTCTCTCTGCCTTTTTCACATATCTCCCTCAAATTAACAGTCCTTTCAACTATCATTAGATATTCAGAGAGATGCTCTCACCTACACTGAATTTTTCCCTTTGAACTTAGGAGTTCAAAGAGCTGAAGGAAGTCATTGACCCAACCAAATGACAACACAACTCGAGGGGCAACCAAAACTGTATCTTTCCCAGAAGATTCAAATTCCCTTCCTGTAGATTTATATAAAGCCAATTGGATGAATTTATTTCTGAAGTCAGAAGTAGAAAACATTTATAGACATATAGAAATGACTGATGATGTTGCAAATGCTCTCTCATGGCATTGCTCTACTGAACTACAGCCTTTGAGAAACTTTCTTCACGGGTGATCAACTTTAACAAAAAAAAAAAAAGATTAAAAATCAGATTAAAAATCTGGGTGAATAAACCCTAAATCTACACAGAGACATGGCAAAGCTGTTTCCTTGTCTGTTAGGTTAAAACTTTATTTTGGTAATCAAGTTCTACTCAGACCAATAACGGTCTGGCTGTGCTACGTACCGTACATAGCTGGCTGTGCTATGTATTCCTTGTTTATACTGCACATGCTAGCAAGAAAAAAAATCCATTAATATCTAATGTACACTTTCATTTCCTGTAAGCCTAGCCAGATCAGACCAAAGACTTTGATGAAGTGAAGGAAGGCCATTTGTTGTCTCTTCTGTTTGATATTCTGCAGATCACTGCTGTGAGTTGGTAGAAGGTCTGTGTGGGAACAGACAATGACAAATCAAAGCTACTGATATCCCATTGCAGAAACTCATACAATTAAGATAAATGCTTAACTAGACAGCGGGGTCCCGCTTTGCAGTTATTCCACGTGCAGGCTGCCTTCTGCATTCTTATATCTCCATGAGCTTTATTATAATAAATATATATTCTTTATTATCCATATGACATTGTATTTAGAGTCATAGAATCACAGAATCACTAAGGTTGAGAAAGATCACCAAAACCATCAAGTCCAACCTTCAACCAGGTACCACCATGCCCACTGAACCATATCATGAAGTGCCACATCCACTAGTCGTCTGACTATCTAGGGATAGTGATTCCACCACTTCCCTTACGAGCCTGCCCCAATGCCTGACCACCCTTTCAATTAAGACATTTTTCCTAATATCCAAACTGAACTTCCCAAGGTGCAACTTGAGGCCATTTCCCCTTGTCTTGTCACCTGGGAGAAAAGGCCAATTCCCACGTTTCCACAACCTCCTTTCAGGTACCTGTAGAGGGCAACATAGACTCCCCTTTTCTCCAGACTGAACAACCCTAGTACATCAGCCAGTACATCCTTGTAAGACTTAATGTTCCAGACCCTTACTCAGCTTTATTACCTATCTCTGGACTTGCTCCAGCAGCTCAATAACTTTCTTGTAGTGAGGGGCCAAAAACTGGACACAGTATTCAAGGTGTGGCGTCACCAGTGCTGAGTACAGAAGGACAATTTCTTCCCTGGACCTGCTGGCCACACTATTTCAGACACAGGCCAGGATGCCACTGGCCTTCTTGGTCACCCAGGCACACTGCTGGCACATGTTCAGCAGCTGTCGACCAGCACCTCCAGGTCCCTTTCTGCCAAACTGCTTTCCAGCCACTCTTCCCCCAGCCTGTAATGCTGCATTGGTTTGTTGTGACCCAAGAGCAGGACCTGGCACTTGGCCTTGTTGAATCTCATACTGTTGGTCTCAGCCCATCAATCCAGCCTGTCCAGATCCTCCTGCAGAACCTTCCTGTGCTCCAGGAGACCGACACTCCCACTCAGCTTAATGTTATCTGCAAACTGACTTGAGAGTGTACTTGATCCCCTTGTCCAGGTCACTGATAAATATATTAAACTGTGAAATCCCACTAGTGACCAGCCACCAACTGGATTTAACACCATTCACCACCACTCTCTGGGCTCAGCCAGCTGTCTAGATATTTACCCAGAGTACACCTATCTAAGCCATGGTCTTACAGCTTCTCCAAGAGAATGCTGTAGGAAACAGTCAAAGACTTTGCTGAAGTGTAGGTAGACAACATTCACAGTCTTTCCCTCATCCACCAGGCAGGTCACCTGGTCACTAAAGATTAGGTTTGTCAAGCAGGACCTGCCTTTCCTAAACCCCTAATGGCTGGGCCTAATCCCCTGGTTTTCCTGTACGTGCTGTGTGTTGGCATTCAATTTGTTCCATAACATTCCCTGGCACTGAGGCCAGGTTGACAGGCCTGTAGTTCCCAGGACTCTCCTTCCAACCCTCCTTGTACATGAGCATCACATTTGCTACTTGTTTGAGATCTCCTCAGTTAACTAGGACTGATGATAAACGATGGAGAGTAATTGGAAAGCTCTTCTGCCAGCTTTCTCAGTTACCCTCAAATGAAACCTATCCAGCCCCATAGAGTTTTGAGTGACTAAGTGGCACAGCAGGTCGCTAACTATTTCCTCATGGATTACAGAGGATTTATTCTGCTTCCCTGCCCCTGTCTTTCAGTTCAGGGGGCTGGGTACCCTGAGTATAACTGTTTTTTTCTGTTATACACTGAGGCAAAAAAAGGCAATAAGTCCCTCAACCTTTTCCTCATCCTTAGTGGCAATGTTCCCCTCCACATACCAAAAAGGATGAAGATTGTGGGGTTTGGAGGTTGTTTGTTTATTTGTTTTTCAGGGTTGTTTTTCTGTTGCCTTTTGTTTTGATTTGGGTTGGGTTGGGTTTTGTTCTGGAGCTGTAGCGTTTGTGGTTCTCTGAACCCTAATGGCAGCTTTGGACAGAGGTCCCAGGTTCCATGGGTAGCCTAGAAGGGAAAGATGTGGAGAGATAAATGTTGATGCAGTATCATGCTTTATATGCTTTTATATAGCATGTCATGCTTTTATATGGCATGCCTTTTCCAGACCCATTGTCTGTGGAGATGCAGGTTTTGTGGTTCTCTGAACCTTAACCCTAACCCTCATTTGCATCTTGACTTTGAGGCTGAAGCCTCAAGTACCATGGATGATCCAATTTAGACAGATGTGGAGATCAATGTTTGTACAGTGCTGTGCTCTGCTTGACATGCCTTTTCCAGCCCCAATGTCCCTGGAGCTGTAACCTTTGTGGTTTTCTGAAAACTAACCCTAACACTAATTTGCAGCCAGTATTAGTATTTCCCCTTTCCTCTCTCAGCTTTAGCATGTCCCAATCAAATTACTCATACTCAGTTTATCCATGTTTTGAAATATCAGGAAGAACTTACCAGGATCATATGTTTTATGATTTAAAATTTATTTCTTGTTGTGTAAAAACCCAAATAAAATTAGATTTTACTATCCATTTTGAAGTCTCCGTTTCAGGCTGCATCATGTAAGTGATAAATTATTCATCTTTATTTTACGGAATTTCTTGTAATGTAATTACATGAAAATCTCAAATTGTATTTATAAATGATGGAGAGATTAAGATTTTATATACCTCATTTACATGCTGGTGGTAATTTAAGAATTCTTTCTGAGAAAACAGCTTCACAGAATTTAAAAAATAGCTATAAAGCTATTCATTCTCCTCTGATTATTTATCTCCATCCAGATGCACAGAAACAGTTCTGATTCCAGATTAGGCTCTGTATTTAGGTAATAATGGAGCGTACAATAATAATAGAGCACAAGCTTTGGTTGAATCATAATTCCAGCTCTTCTCCAGTTCTGGCAGTCACACAATTTCCATACATGAAATTAATGACTACAAAAGGCACAAAGGAAATTCTTACTGGTGCACACTGTTACACTACTGTGACGTGCAACTCTTGAACTAGAATTCTTTTTTCAGACACATTAAATTTAGGTCCCTATCTTGCAGTATAGTAGATGACAGCCTGCCCATGTTAGTTCTTTCTGCAGCATTAGTGTTTCTGCATGCAGTTAAGTGTCCATCACTGTCAGTCTTAGTTACTCAGCACTGTGTTTGCCATGTTTTAGGATAAAGTCAGCTTTGCAGAATAAAAGGGACCTGGGGTGCATGGTGGACACCAAGCAAACAGNGTTCTCTGAACCCTAATGGCAGCTTTGGACAGAGGTCCCAGGTTCCATGGGTAGCCTAGAAGGGAAAGATGTGGAGAGATAAATGTTGATGCAGTATCATGCTTTATATGCTTTTATATAGCATGTCATGCTTTTATATGGCATGCCTTTTCCAGACCCATTGTCTGTGGAGATGCAGGTTTTGTGGTTCTCTGAACCTTAACCCTAACCCTCATTTGCATCTTGACTTTGAGGCTGAAGCCTCAAGTACCATGGATGGTCCAATTTAGACAGATGTGGAGATCAATGTTTGTACAGTGCTGTGCTCTGCTTGACATGCCTTTTCCAGCCCCAATGTCCCTGGAGCTGTAACCTTTGTGGTTTTCTGAAAACTAACCCTAACACTAATTTGCAGCCAGTATTAGTATTTCCCCTTTCCTCTCTCAGCTTTAGCATGTCCCAATCAAATTACTCATACTCAGTTTATCCATGTTTTGAAATATCAGGAAGAACTTACCAGGATCATATGTTTTATGATTTAAAATTTATTTCTTGTTGTGTAAAAACCCAAATAAAATTAGATTTTACTATCCATTTTGAAGTCTCCGTTTCAGGCTGCATCATGTAAGTGATAAATTATTCATCTTTATTTTACGGAATTTCTTGTAATGTAATTACATGAAAATCTCAAATTGTATTTATAAATGATGGAGAGATTAAGATTTTATATACCTCATTTACATGCTGGTGGTAATTTAAGAATTCTTTCTGAGAAAACAGCTTCACAGAATTTAAAAAATAGCTATAAAGCTATTCATTCTCCTCTGATTATTTATCTCCATCCAGATGCACAGAAACAGTTCTGATTCCAGATTAGGCTCTGTATTTAGGTAATAATGGAGCGTACAATAATAATAGAGCACAAGCTTTGGTTGAATCATAATTCCAGCTCTTCTCCAGTTCTGGCAGTCACACAATTTCCATACATGAAATTAATGACTACAAAAGGCACAAAGGAAATTCTTACTGGTGCACACTGTTACACTACTGTGACGTGCAACTCTTGAACTAGAATTCTTTTTTCAGACACATTAAATTTAGGTCCCTATCTTGCAGTATAGTAGATGACAGCCTGCCCATGTTAGTTCTTTCTGCAGCATTAGTGTTTCTGCATGCAGTTAAGTGTCCATCACTGTCAGTCTTAGTTACTCAGCACTGTGTTTGCCATGTTTTAGGATAAAGTCAGCTTTGCAGAATAAAAGGGACCTGGGGTGCATGGTGGACACCAAGCAAACAGCAGCATGCCCTTGATGCAAAGAAGGCTCATGGTGTCCTGGTCTGCATTAGGAGGTCAAGGGAGGTGATCCTTCCCTTCTGCTCAGCACTGGCGAGGACCCATCTGGAGTGCTGTGTCCAGTTCTGAACATACTGGACAGAGTCCAACAAAGGGTCACTAAGACCATTAAGAGGCTGAAGCATCTCTGTTAGGAAAAGAAGCTGAGACAGCTGGGACTGTTCAGGCTGGAGAAGGGAGTTCAGGGAGGATCTCATCAATATGTATGAATACCTCAAGGGATCATGCAAAGAGGTCAGAGCCAGGTTCTTTTCAGTGGTGTTCAGAGAGGCGAAGGGCACAAATATCAGAGTTTTTCATTGTAAGGAATACCAAACACTGGCACAGGTTGCCCAGGGAAGTAGAGGAGTCTCCATCCTTGGAGATAAAGGTTGTCTGGACACACTCCTGGTAAAATGGGATAAGATGGTCCTGCATGAGCAGGGAGTTGGACTATCAGAGGTCCCTTCCAACTTCAACCATTTTGTTTCTGTGAATCCAGCAATGCTTTTAACATTTATGAACTGCAATATTCTGCTTATGGTGAGAATCCAAGATACCCAATCCTTACTACTTCTTCACTTTGCACTCTGTTTATACTTTTAGTCTTTAGAGCTTTTAGCATTTTCTCAACCAGCCTGTTGACCAGACTGCCGACTGAAATTTAACTTCAGCAAAGAGAAAATACTGTGATGGCATCAGATGGCTTTTGTGCAACTTTGTTTCCTCACAAAGATCTAGCTAAGTTCTGTTGCTTTGAGCTCTAAAGTAACGCAAGGAACATCCTAGAAACTAATGATCACCCTTTGATGACTTGTCTTTTATTTTCCCGAGATTTTCGAGCCAGATCTTCCCTTGATGGGCCAATACTCCTGCCTTCTCTCTGAGAATGCAGACCAGGACACCATGAGCCTTCTTTGCATCGAGGGCATGCTGCTGTTTGGTTGGTGTCCACCATGCACCCCAGGTCCCTTTTATTCTGCCTTTGCTCTTCCTACAGTTTCTCTCCACGACATGAAGATCTTCACAAAATATACCTAGTTAAACACCTCCACTACCGCTTGTTATGCATATACCTTTGATTTGGATGGCAGCACAGACCTGTCTTTAAAGCAGAGATTGCTGTTATTTTACTTACCTTCTTCCCATTAACAGGTCAAATTTCTCTGAAGTGTGGCAGAGTGGTTACGTGCTTCCAACTTGATCCAGAGATGTATAAGAGATCTAACTCATCATGTAGAAAAGCCTGTCAAACTGCACATACTAGAACAGATTACAGTGTTGAATTTTTCTATTTCCATGGAAATGTAATATTGAGTTAAAGCTTTCCCTCACCTCCTCATTGCTTTGCTTGATTTATAGATTAGAAAAAAAAGCATCGATATGTCCTGGCAGATACCTCTTCTCACAGATTTTATAATTCCGAGTGCTACCATGCAAGTGACCAGTTTCCTAGAAGAAGACTTTATGACGAAATACAGACACCATTCTGTTAGAAATGAGGGGTGCATTTCTGCTCTAGAGCCAGTGATGTCAATCAGGACCATGCATCTCCCTGGAAGCTGATAGAATAAAAATGGTTAAAATCAGTGAAAGAGATTTTCAATGAAAGAGGCCCAGGAATTATTCCAGATTAATTTTAGTGTGAATTTGCTGTGCTGAATCTTATAACCAGTGTAGGAAAACCTAGCACTTTCCTACCATTACAGATCTCCAAAAGTGGATCAGAAATAAGAGATAGGAAACAATAGAAAAACAGTAGATGAACAACAGATAAAAGTTTCTGAGATATTAAGGTTGTGGTATCTTTTTGGATGAGATCTATGTGGTAGTTTTTATCCTTCCTAAACTCAGATACTGTCATACATTAATGGGCTGAGCTGTCCCACAGCACCACGACTGGGTTGCACCTGGATGGGGGACTGTCTGTCCTTGTGGCTCAGTCCCCACTGGAGGCTTGATCCGTACATCACCAGCTTCCCAGCCCCAGCTCCCTGTAGCACCCCTCACCCCATCACAAATCCATCAATGGGTGCATTCAACATCCTGACAGATTCTCCCATTTTGCTCCACCTCTGTTAAGTTTTGAATAACAAAAATAGCCAATTTTACAACCAACACTTCTTTTATTTGTCAGGATTCTGAAAGATTGCTGCTTTTCATGCACAAAGAAGTCTTTGCCAGTATGATTACAACAGAGTCAATTACTTGTTTTAGGATTGGTGTTGCTATCAAAGAAATAATAAAATGCTCATCCTTTTCTCTTCAAAATCGTCTCTTACCAGAAAAATCACAATAGTTCTGCTGATGCATTTTGAGAAGACGTATCTCCTGAATAAATGTTGCAGTAGTTGTATAGTGCCTCCAAGATACCATGTTTACAGTGAGGACAAGGTCAGTGAGCTTTCCAGCAGTACTGCCCAAGATATTCAGATATCAGCTCTCAGTTTCACACAGTCCTTCCTCTTATTTCCCCATCCTCACACTCCCATCACAAATGGAACTGAATTCACCTGTGAAAAATAAATTTACCATTTCTCATGAAAGAAGCTTACAAGAATTAGGTAAATCAGCCACAAAATACCCTAGGCAGTTGCTTGTAGGAGAGGAAAATCTAATACTATTGTTAATGGCAAAAAGTTATTTACCTCATTATTTCAAATGAAATTCAAAACAAGGACAGTTGGTAACAGAACATGGTCTTTTACTTCATTTGTGTTTTTGAGTAAATATTTTCTAGTGCTTTCTTATGCAAGACAATTAGCCTGTTTTCTGCTTGCGAATTATTAATCAACAAACTTCAGCCTTAAAATATGGTGTTTTGTTGTTTCAAAACAGTCTTACAAACAGACTTCAGTCTCTTGAGTTCTTAATTTAGGATATTTGTTATTCACTTTTCATCCAGAGCCCACCATAATTTTGATTCCCTGACCACAGCAGAAATGCAGCCTGTCAGACAACTTCCTATAAAATAAACATATGTGCTACTTATTTTTTCATCTTCTTCTGCTTCCCTTTCATATTTTCTTATCTCATTTCCTTTTCAGCAGTTTTACCCCTACGTCTCTTTTTAAGTGCCTCTGTTTTTCCTTTCTCCTTGTCCCTTTTTCATTCCAACCTCCCCCAGTCTCCCATCTAGCATTTTCTTGAGTGTCATAAAAGCTTAGAAAAATGTGTTTTCTGCAAGTTTTCAAACAAGTTTTCCAAACTTCCATGAGACTGTTTTCAAAGGCGAGAGGGTCTCAAGACAAGATCCTTTTCTCTGGAGACTTCCACAAGAGCAGAGTCACTAATGAAGTCCAGAAAGCACCAATTTATGGTTTCAGACTCAGCAGTGTTGCATATAAATGTGCCATATTCTAAAGAATTTGGCAGCAGCTGAAATCTGAGGATGTTTATTTATTGGTTACCTATGGCCAACTGTGGTGGTTTTACCACAAATTCAGTGATTTTGGACAAGAGATTCTGAGAGAAGTCACAAACACACCCCAAAATGAAGAAAACACACAAATATCACAATTTACTTTGATCAAACACAAAAACCCGACAACTAAAGTGCAAACAGACAAACAAATTAAGTTTCCCAGGGCCCGTTTTTGGGACGAGGACACTCTGGAGATAGTGCTTGTCTCTGTCTGGGCCCCCCGAGAGACTCCAGCGTAATTAGAAGAAAACACGTGGCTGTTCTGAGAAATCCCTTAGCAATGCGAGCTTCTGCCCGGCTTTGACTGAAGGAAAAACTCAAGAAAATTAAAACCCGCGTGCAACCCCCTCCTTCCCCTTCTCGTTAGCCCAAGGAGGGATTTAGTGCTGATAGAAGAAAAGATGTGGCCTTTGAACCCCAGGGAATAGCTACAGATAACCACAAGATCACCTGCCTCCCGGGGGAAAGGAAAGGAAAAACCACAAAAAAAAAAAGAAAAGAAAAGAAAACGAAAGGGAAGGAACAACCCTCCTGCTCGAGGGAAGAAAATCCGCCTCCCAGAAATTCACGAGGAGGAATGCAATTCCGAGAAAAGGGAATCCACTGCACCATAAAGAGAAAAGGAAAAAAGGAAAGAAAGAAAACTGATCACGAAAGATGTGCTCAGAAGAATGGCTCCCCCTCCCCAAAATGCTCACCAGACCGCCGCAGCAGAATCCCCAACTCAGTCTTCACGTGGGCTATGTCCCGGTGAAAACGAGAGACGATGCTACTCCTGCCGTGTCCGAGGTCCAAGAGGAGAAAATGGCGGTGGCGCGGCTGTTTATAGGGGAATGCCGGTCCACCCCTGTGGGGGTGGTCCCTAGGGGCTGGCTCTCGTTTATGATTGGTCAGCACCCCGGGGCCCGCCCTGTCACGCAGCTGCTTATGGGAAAAAGCTGCCGCCGCCCAGAAGTGATACGTGTGCCGGGAGGGCACCTCCTGCTCATGGTGGCCGCCATTTTGTCTCCACGTGGCCGCCACAGCCGGGCGGCAGCGCCAATGCAGCTGGAGGAGCCGCCACTGCTGCTCTGCGGCTGCCGCAGCCCCAGCGCCGCTGCTCGGCTGGCGCTGCTGCTGGCGCTGCCCCGCTACTGGCCCGCAATGGCCACACGGTGGGTTCGCATGCTCGACAACATGGCAGCGTCCAGCCAGAATCGTGTTCCTGCACCACTCCCGCCGGCCGTGCCAAGCGGCGCTGGGCCGAGTGGCACCGGTGCTTCCGGGTCCGGTACCAGCTCCGCGCAGGGCCCCGCCCAGCGCCCCCTCCCTTGGCCCGGGGAGACGGGCGGAGGGAGCGCCCCTGCTCAAGCACCGGCCCTGGGGCAAGCCCCAAGAACTGGAGCCCAGCGGCTCCTCTCCATGCCACCCCACGCTAAGGCCCCGCCTCGGCCGAACAAGCGCGGCTCGGCTGGGGCTCATAGCGGGGCAATGGCCGACCCCAGCCCGGGACCGGGGTCGCGCCTCCCGTGGCAATTCTGGACGGCGCGAGCGCCGCCCGCACCGGTAAGTCCACACCGCGCTGCTCGGTGAAGCCGGGGCCACACCACGCCGGGACTCTGCATCGGGCCGGAGCTGCACCCCCAGCAGCAGCTCCCGCCGGCGCGCAGCGTGCCCGCCGTCCGTGCCGCGCCGCGCCACCAGGGGGGAGAAAAGGGCCACCGAAACCCATGCGGGCGTGGGGCCGGGCCGCCCCGGAGCGGGAGCAGCCGCCGGGGCCGCCAGCGCAAGGTGAAGCCGCTGTACCAAGACTCGACTGTTTTTACTTTCATTTTTAACCCTACAACACCAACTTAATGTGTTGAGCACATGACAATTCTCCTAGCAGGAAGCGCTCATTTGAACATATTATTAAGAAAAACACTTTGGCAGTTGTCTGAAAACCACTCGGTTGTTGGTTAGAGTTAGGGAGTAGAGATCCTGCAGAGAACCTCAGAAAACCCCAGTATGGTAAACAGTCCTATCCATCCATTCAGCTGATGTATTTGAAGTCAATAATGAGTAACACTGCAAAAGTAGCAGGCAGTAATTTATTAAGCATATATGTCATGGGAAAAACAAGCAGTGATCAGCTTTACTTTCTGATCAATTAACAGCACTCAGACAAACAGAACTCAAATTATTTTGAAACCTCAAATGAATGATCTAGTAATTAGGAAGTCTGTGGTGCTACATCATGCAAGCAGCTGTTCATTTTATCATATTTACTTTTACAAATAACTGTTATCATCCTGCAACCTTAGCTTTATGGTTCTTTGGAAACTACTCAACATCTGATTTTTAAGGACTCCATATGCAGTTTAACCTACTTCAAGAGAGAATATTGAAAATTTTGAATAAATTGGAATTGCAGGAGGAAATGTTTTAATGGCTATTTGCAAGTAATAAAAATATGATGTAAGCTCCCACAGATAGTCCCTTCACAGCAATGGACTTTCTAATCAAGGAGTTCAGCCCAACACTGCAGGCAAACCCCTGTGATGAGGAAATGTCTGACAGCTGCTTCCATTTAAGCAGCCTGAGATCCACACCTTAAAATGGTCTGCAGAAACCAGTCTCCAAGGTCAAACAACTTTCACCATATGTGCTTCCATTGCATTCATGCTGTCATAATTTGTTTAACCCACAGTGCCTCTGCTTCTTTCCTTGATTTCCTAGGAGCCTGAGTAACCTGATGATCATCAGATGATGATCATTGTGGATGACAGGAGACAACACGAGATTTGACTTCCCAGAGGATTGGAAGCAGAACCTTTGGGATGGGGTATGGGTGAACTGGGAAGGAGATAATACATAGAAAACAGCCTCTGTTTGTACTACTGTAGTGCCTAGAAAATAGAATCATGATGTGCAGCTGGTCAGTGCTATCAGTATCCTGCCCCAACAGCTGCTTCTTCCAGCTGGAGAAGCTCAGACTAGTGCTGAAAGAGACAGTGAGCTACAGGATGAGGAAAATGCTACTTTCCTTCCAGAATGGCTTCTCTTCCATTTACTCTCACTTTTATTGTTACTATGGTTGTTATTTTAAGAAGGCTAATGTGAAGGGAAGAAGGAAAATTATAGGAAAGAGATATAAAAGGCAATTCAAATAAAGAGGAAAAGAAGGTAACCAGGACAGAGAGAAGAGCGCACTGAAACTCTACATGTTGCCTTTGGTAAAATTTAGCTTTCAGGCACCCCTGGATCCTTTTTTTCATACATGCAGGTGGCTTTTCAAGATGAATTGCTTGGCATTCACTGACTTTTTTTTTCCCCTAGCCTCTTCATTTGGCAGCAAATACTGCAGCTACTAATGCTTGTAGTCCAGAAAAAACAATTCGACTGCAGAAAACTAGATTGTAAGTCTATTATGTTGTAGACAGACACAAACTCTGGGAGAGAAACCACACTGCTAGTGTGCACTCTATCATCCCTTAGTGACAGCGTGCGATAGGCATTGGCCTGTGTCCTTGGACACCAGATCTGCCAGAAGGGATTAAATGTTTTTTCTCCTGAGACCCTCTTCTCCCNAGGATGAGGAAAATGCTACTTTCCTTCCAGAATGGCTTCTCTTCCATTTACTCTCACTTTTATTGTTACTATGGTTGTTATTTTAAGAAGGCTAATGTGAAGGGAAGAAGGAAAATTATAGGAAAGAGATATAAAAGGCAATTCAAATAAAGAGGAAAAGAAGGTAACCAGGACAGAGAGAAGAGCGCACTGAAACTCTACATGTTGCCTTTGGTAAAATTTAGCTTTCAGGCACCCCTGGATCCTTTTTTTCATACATGCAGGTGGCTTTTCAAGATGAATTGCTTGGCATTCACTGACTTTTTTTTCCCCTAGTCTCTTCATTTGGCAGCAAATACTGCAGCTACTAATGCTTGTAGTCCAGAAAAAACAATTCGACTGCAGAAAACTAGATTGTAAGTCTATTATGTTGTAGACAGACACAAACTCTGGGAGAGAAACCACACTGCTAGTGTGCACTCTATCATCCCTTAGTGACAGCGTGCGATAGGCATTGGCCTGTGTCCTTGGACACCAGATCTGCCAGAAGGGATTAAATGTTTTTTCTCCTGAGACCCTCTTCTCCCCTTCCTCAAAACACCTATCCTTTAGTCCTAGAAGCAGCACCCTAGGCCGGGCAAGGGGAACTGTGCAGGCACATAGACACTAAGAAACACCTCCATGCCCGTCCTCATCCATCTCAACTTAAGCTGGAGGTGACAGCGTTGGCAGAAGGGACTTTAGCTGAGCTGCCATGTAACTAACAGCAAGGAACAGCCAAGGCACTTGTTTTACTAGATGCATTTTTATTCTGAAAAAAAGCCATAAGTTTTAGGCAACTAAAGCATACTTGCTCACACATGCTCTACTACAGATGAGGTTAATTCAATATTATCTTTATTTTGCATGGATTAAGCATCGGCTGCTGAAAAGACATAAAGCTCTGTGGGTCTGGTGTTACCTTTTGCTGAAATGCTGGATGGAGCTGCAATTTGTTAAATGAGACAGAAATTATCTATCCAAGGGAAGAAGCCCATCTGTCTGAGCTCGGGAGAGAAATTCAGTCTTTAATATGGGTCTTTCCTAAATTATTTATTCCTGTTAGGATAGTATAAGGTTTCCATAGTCACTGACTGGCTGTGGTTTCTAAAACACTGCTCACTGCAGGTATCCTTGCTCAGTATCTTATTTCCAGTTGTCTTGCTTTCCCTATGCACAGGGAGGTTGCAGAGAGCTGTTGAACAAAAGTCTGTTGTAACGTTACTGCCCCTTGGTCCTTATTTGCTTCCTCAGCAATTTACACTTGTAGGTAGTTTGCAGACAGCTAATAATTATTTTTTAGGTTATTAAATAGCAGGAATATGCTTAGTCCTATGCAGGACACCTGAGCCACCATCCTTCAAGACAAAATCCTCCTCCAAGGATCACCACTCTCCAGACTGCACCACCAAGGTCACCCAGCACTGGTCTCACCCTGAGCACAAATCCTTGCACCCAGCAGGTTCTCATTACCCCTACAACTGTCTTGGGTTTACATGAAAGCCATGTTCATTATGAAGTTCTACTGAAGTTCTATTTCCTCTGCGGAGAATAACCTGGGGGTCCTGGTGAACAACAAGTTTTTGATCCAGCAGTTTGCACTCGTGGCCAACAAGGCCAATGGTATCCTGTCATCCATTAGGAAGAACATTGCCATCAGGTCGAGGGAGGTAATCCAGCCCCTCTACTCAGCCCTAGTGATGACATATCTGGAGTGCTGTGTCCAGTTCTGGGTTTCTTGGAGACACATGGAGCTCCTGGAGCGAGTCCAGCAGAGGGCAACAAAGATTAACAGACTGGACCATCTTTCCCATGAGGATAGGCTAAGGGAGCTATGCCTGTTTGTCCATGAGATGAGATGGCTGGGAGTGGACCTCATCCATGTATATAAGTATCTGAAAGGAGGATATCAAGAGGATGGAGCCAGGCTCTTCTCAGTGCTGACAAGCAACAGGACAAGAGGCAATGGGCAGAAACTGATGCATAGGAAATTTCACCAGAATATGAGGAAGAACTACTTTACTTTTTGTGTGACCATACACAGGAACAAATTGCCCAGAGAGGCTGTGGAGTCTCCCTTGCTGGAGATATTCAACAACTGTTTGGATGCAATCCTGTGCAATGTGGTCTAGAATGACCCTGTCTGAGGAAGGAGTTAGGACCAGATATCATCCCTTACAACTGTACCCATTTTGTGATTCTGTGAAGAGATCTAGGAGAGGAGAAGGTCACTTGGGTGGCCAGCAGGAAGACAAGGGCTGTAGGGTACCCTGCACTGTTCTCCCCTGTACCCAGGCAAGGGACCCTGTGGATGCTCTAGTTTCCTGCCGCTCCTGGAAGAAACCTTGGTGCCGAACCTCACTAGAAACGTTGGTTTCACACTGAGCTAAGTAAAAGCAGAGAACACTTGGGTCAACCAAACAATGACTCCAAAATTGTTTGGTTGGTTTGTGTAGAATCCCAAGGCAGCTTTGGCAAGCCTGTGTACAAGGTTAAGCTGTAAAAGTTCCTGGATTAAAAATCTGCTTTCTACTGCAATAGCTAGCAGAAGACTTCCTGACCTAAGTGGCAAAATGCTAGCACAGACATGAATATATTAACAACAAACACTGTGACAGAGCCCTAGCCTGGCCTCAATCTTAAGAACAATCTTGTTCTTATCAATACAAAGCCACAAAAAAAGCCATCATTCATTAGGACATAATTTAAAAGACTTTGCATTTGCAGAGGAAAAAGCTTGATGGATTTGATACTGTTTTGCAAAGGAAGAAGGTTTGTGACAGGACAGTGTGAGAAAAAAGTTCTGTCTGGAAAAAAGGTCCTTGCAGATATATGTCATGTGTTGGTCATACAAGAAGAGCCGATCTCACACAGCTCACACCTTTCTACCTCCCTCACCTCTAAATAGGTGGAGGACCATTTGAAAGATTGCACTGACCTGCATCTTTAATAAAAGGGAATTATCCTCCCAAGATGCAGGTCCTCTAGGCAAGAAAAAATACATCTTCTACAGAAACAAGGGCCATCACACTACAGCATTGCTGTAATCACATTTTCCAACCACACAAAAAGATCTATATGAGAGAGACTTGGCCTGCAAAGCTACAATCTAGAAAATCCATTGTCCTTCCAGGGTTTGATAAAAGAGATGTAAGAACAGATTTGCGTGGACAAATGAGCTGAGGGGGGAAAGTTCAGACATGCACATGCCTATGTTTTTTTGAGAACCACCACCAGCACCATTCCCCAGTTCCACTTTCAGCTCATGCATCATTCACTCAGCACTTTGTCTTTACTACATTCACATGATACGCTACTGTAATATCATGCAATTGGAAAAGTTTTCAGCCTAGCCATGACGAATTATTAACAAAAATGTTTGCTTATTTGTTTGCTTGCTTGGTTTAGTTCATAATTTTTGCGTACAAATTTTCTGGTTCTGGGCCTCCTATGCCATAATTTATATCCATGACTAAAGAGTGGGCTGAAGAGGGAAAAGTCCTAGAAATTAGCTGCTTCCCTGATCAGTCTCTGATTCGTATCAAAGGACATATTTGCTGGTTCCAGTAATTCATTAATTCTATTGTTTCATTGTGCATACAGCAAAATCTTTGTAAAGTGTTTTACCATTAAATTCCTTGCTGCTATTTGTGGCTCTGCTGATATTCAAAGGAGTTTTCAAGATTCTGGCTCACATCCTTGTGTACAGCTTCTCATAATGGTTGGTGCTATGGGAATCAAAGACTCCATTATATCAATAGATGGTACCTGTCACTTTGTAACATGCTTTTTATGGCAGGATATTTATTTTTCAAAGATATATTCCTCCTGCTGTAATCCTACATGTTCCTCCTTTACACTTGCAGCGTGCCAGGCTTTAAAGCAAAGGACAAAGCAGCTGAAAATAGGAGTCTTTCCACCCAGCCAGCCCACTTCTTTTCAGATAGCAAGAAATTAAAACACAGGGCTTTGTGGATGAATTGCTGTCAGAGTCATTTGATAACTAGGATCCCAGCAGAAGCTTTTATAACAACATTAATAAAGATGTGTTAGCACTAAGATCTCTGCGTGCTGCATACCAATAACACCAGTTAGAATTACTGCTTTCAGATAACAAATCACACTTTTTTTAGGAGACAAAAAAATTATTAAGTCTGTCTCCCTTCTCCACCTCCCCAGGATTCAATAATGATTGAGAGATTTCTTAGAAAAGGTACTCAGACACACAATGCTGTGGCATCTTTGCCAACCTGATGGCTGCACCTCCTCTGCATCCTGTGGTGCAGCTATTCACTTAGAAGAAGCTAAAAAACACCGCCCCATAATTTGAAGTCCATTTCCTGCTTCACTAATGTCATCAAAACCAAGACAACTGAATATTGAGGCAGGTTGTTAGCCACTGACAGTGGCATGGGCTGGGGCTGAAGAGAGGAGTGCCTCCCAGCATGGCTTAGGGAAGCAGAAAGGATGTCTGGAGACCAGTGCAATCTGTCTGTCACTGCACTTCCACGATATAAGAAGCCAAACACAAATTATGACAGCCTGAAGTGATTCTGCCTTGCAGAAAAAAAGGCCATGCACATGCAGCACATAGGGGTTCTTGGTCTCTTTCTTCCTTCTCCTGCAGTTGAATATTGAGCCGACCAAGCTCTAGGTCTGCCAAAGGACCTCTCTCTGGGGAGTTCCAGCAGTCACTGAGAAGAAATTCCAGATCTGAATCTCACACCTAGCTCCAGAATTTTGTTGGGCTTGTTGTGGGATATCTGATATGATGGGATGCTTTGCACAGCATGTGCTTCACAGAAAGCACATTTCCTACTTGCTGCATGCGGACACAGATGAAGTCAGAGGTACCAGACTAATGCAGCACAGGAGGAAGGGTGCTGGTCACTTGTTTCAGAGTGATAAACAGGAGCTAGGCTGTGGATGAACGAGACTAACCAATTTTGCTTCTCCTCCAATTCCCACAAACAAGCACAGCTCTAAGGAAGAAGACCAGGATGGCTGAGTTCTAAGCAACAAGCCTGGACCTGGTGTTACAGACAAGCTGCATTGACTCTTCTGGGATATGAGACTCTCTATCTATTCCTAGCCTTAAGCAGTGCCAGTCAGTGGAGTATGAGTCTGGAAAGGAGCTCCTGAGTCTTTAATGCCAGTCATTTGCCAAATATGCTTGTCAAAATATTTAATGAGCTGATTAAACTGTTTTAATGATGATCAAGTTTTACACCACAACTATCTTATTCCAGATCCTCAGTACTCTGGTAATGAAAAATATTTTATGAAATCCTGCCTAAATGTATTTCCCATTGTTTCTACATTAATTATATTCTTAGGCTTAAATAGCTTTTCTTATCATGTTTCTCCAAAATCTAGCATCATGATATGCTTACAGGAATAATTACATTTCTTTTCAGCTTCAGAAAGACTAAGTGAGCCAAGCTCTTGCTTTTCCCTCACACATCCATCCCACAGGCTGTCCTCTGCAGCTCCTTCATCCTTCATAATGGGGATGCCACCAGCATGCACAATAATCCAGATAAGGTCTCCGCACAGCCTTCTACAAAACCGCCTGAATGATGCTTTCACTCCACTGGAAACAAGCCATTGGGGATATCCTCAGCCTGGATTTGCCCTTCACGGTTGGATCACATTGATGACAATATTCATCCTGACTGGCTCAGTGACCCAGTGCTTTCTACTTATTTCCATTTCCAGCTAAGTTCCCATTTTTTAAGTGCAAAATCTCCACATTAGTCTTTAAATGATCTTGCCCTTCATTCCACTGAAGTTTATCATGTTGTTTGACTCTTTGGGACAGTTGGGGTTTTCTGCCCAATAAACTCATATTCTGTTATGTTGATAATGCCTCCCACCTTCATGTCATGCAAATTTCAAAAGGCCCCTCTTATCATTAGTTTTAAAGATCATTCATGAACCTCTATCCCAACTTAGTATTTCCATAGTACATATGTTTTGCCATATTAGTCATTAATTTACTTAATAAGATACTTCCTAATTTTTTTAAGAAAAGAGTCAATATTTTATTCTGTTCCTTAAAGAGTGTCTGAGGTTAATTTATATTTAGGTCAATACAGCAGTTGTTTAGCCCCCCTGTTCTCCCTAGTATTAGCACTTTCCTTCTCTGTACTGTCCAGCCTCTCATCTTTTCTGCTTCATTACAGATTGTCATACTGTTGTTTATTTGATTTTTTTCCCTTTTTCCACATAAGATCTCCAAGCACGAAGATGAAAGAAATCCTTCCCATCCATCTCCCTTCTTTTCAAAGTTAAAATTCTTATCATCATTTATGTCAGCTTTGAGCCAAGGGGAATAGTGCCCCAGCCGACACACAGCTTTCTGTTTTTTGCAGTGATACACAGAATCAGCTACTCAGCATATTTGTGGAAAGACATAAAAATGCACCCAAGTGGTGCTTTTTTTTTGTTTTTTTAATTCAGGGCACATATCCTAGGAACACTCTGAAATCTGTACCATTTCCCCTTGTACCACTGTAAACATGACCACAATATAGTATTTCATTTGCCTATGGATTCAAGCGACTCTTAGTCCTGAATAAGCTTTTATACAACAGCATAAAAAGGAGTTTGTGGGGATCCAAGAGGAGAGGAGCAGTATTTATAATACTTCTATGATGCAAAAAAGCATTTGAATTTTTAGACGTAGAAGAGCAAGACCCCTGTGAAACTCTGGCATTGCCCATCTTTCAGTTTTGGGGCTGGCCCAGCCTGGCAGCACCAGGTAAAATGAGTGTGAATGTTGGTTGCAAATAGAGGGGAGCCAGTCTTGGCTGAAAGCATCAAGTCCTGCATGCCTGCATCTACCAGGGAACAAGAGGTCTTGGCCAAACCTGAAAAGTGCAAGCTAAATAGCACCTCTGGCTCTATTTGCTGAGAGTAACTATCATGACATCCTATTGCTGTGACTACTAAGAGAAGAAAAAGATCCATAAACCTCTCATGCTGCGTTGCAGACAAAACTGCTGTTTGTTTGTATATATAGCCACTCTTCAGCTGACAAATTTGATTTGTGACCCTTAATATCTTCAAAGTAATGTTCTTGCTAATGGTAGTCATGCTATTGATTTTCATAGAAGCATTTTACTCCATATGAATCCATTGCTTTTAAGCCAATTAATCATGCATCCCTAACTTCACTTCAATGGTGGTTTTAATGTGAATATTCAAGTAGTGCTTCACTTCAGGGTTTGTCAACAGCTACCATCTGAAGACAATTTCAAAGCCTTAAGAAACTACTTAATATAGTTATTGGATGCTTACCAGTTCATAAGACCCTGCCCCAGCTGCCTCATATCTTTTATGCAGAACAAAATCTTCTAATTAGGCCGATGAAAGAAAAGAATTAACATACCACCTAGGGGACTGAACATACATGATTATGAAGCATTATAAAAAAAATGGGAAAAAGCATGCCCAGCTCAAAAAAAGGGGATTAAAAATTAGCTAAGTGGGGAAGCAAACTTTCATTACACTGCAACAGGGAAATGAAAGAGTTCAGACAGACCTATTGCCACAACTTACTCCACAGAGATGTGCTGAAAGTAAGGTATAAGATTTTTTGAAGCAGCTGTGTGTGCCTTTATATTTCCTCAATCCATTTTCATTTCCCTTTTTGGGATACCATTACAGAGGTTTTGTCAAAAAGGTGCTCCATGCCTTCCCATGCATGCAGTTATCCTCCTCGCCTGGTGGGCACCAGGATCCCCCATCCCACCCCCACTTCTGACTGCTGCCATCCCTGCTAGAAACAAAGAGTTACCTGGCAACTACTTTGCGATGGGGACCACAGGAAACTTGTATTTTCATTCCAGTTTTAATCTGACAAACTTAATGACAGAAATTACAGAGCTGGACAAATGTGGTTGTTCCATCCCATTTTCCATTAATTCCATCTTTCCTTGCCTGCCTACAGAAACAGTTACCTTCACCAGGGCTTTTTCCAGCTTTTCCCAAAGCAAATTTAAGTCTTTGACCATGCCAAGAGAGTTGTTTTTTCTTTAATGGGCAACAGTCACATTAGGGATATGGTCTTGCATATAATAACTCAACTCACACACACAGAGGCAAGTAGCTGTGATCCTAATATCTGAAGCATAGTCAGAACCAGAGAGTTAGTCCATGCTAGACTGGGCTAGACAGTCATAACTCTGAGAGTAGAGATCCTAAACAAAGAAAAAGAGGAGAGGACTTGGAATAATTTTTGAAGAAAAACTAATTAAACTTACGAAGATGGATGGAAGAATAAGGCAAGGTATATGCCAGATGAACTTAGCAATTTTCTTAGAAAGAGTAATTGGTATTTTTCAACTATTATTATTAGGTGACACTAAGACCAAAATTCCATTTACCTAAACATTTGTGAAACATCTATAGCCACATAGGAAATAATTTTATTTGGAGCATGTAATGGTTTGGCTTAAAACCACAGGGGAAGACAAAGGAAAAAAAAACTCTTTCTCCTTTGCCTACATTTTGGCTGGGAGGAGTAGCCAGGTTACCAAGGTTACCTCCTGCCTGGGTCTTTTTCCCATCAGCCCGGGAGACCCAGAAGGAATGCTGGGAAGGGGAGCTGGACTATATCTCTACGCCGGAGAGCACGCTCTCTCTCTCTTTTCCCNCCAGGCTGGTCATAATTGGGCAATTACCCCCATTTATTCCCCCATATATCTACCCTTTAATAAATTGCTGCCTTCCCTATCCATCTCTTGTCCATTGATAAAACCTAATATCATCCAAAACCAGGACAGAGCAGAACAAGTACAAGTCATGTAGCATAAGGATGCTTGAAGGGAGACTGTCAACAGGATAGGGTGGAAGGGATGGTACAGATCTGGAAGATCTGATGAGCAAAGTTTTTCTGGGTTTTTCTGGTTCAGTTTTAGCAATATTAACAGTGTAAAGAGTGGACAGTTGGTAACTAAATTTGCCAAGGACACTATCCTCAGTATGGAGGAGACTGTCTGTTTTACAGAGAAAGGTAGTTAGCAGGACAGGAGGAACCTCAACAGAGCACCACAACTTGCAAGGGCATGTACTTTCAGTACTGGTAATAAAAATGTGTGCTGTGCTGTAATCTAGGAGTTCCTCAGCTGACAACAAACACATAAAATAGTATGTGAATGTGTGTGTGGGTGGATGCACATGTGTACATACATAAATATATATACTTCTACATATACACAAGCATATGTATATTCACAAACATCCCCACAACTTGCAACCAGAACAAAGGCAAGTAAAATGTTGTGGTGACTCCAACAAAACATGAACTGTCCTTAGAGTGTCATACAGTTCCAGTCACTTACGTACAAGAAAGCTGAATTTTAACTAGACTACACACAGGAGAGAGCTTTTAGATGAACAGAGCTGCTCACTGTATTTAGTAGACTAAGACAGCTTGGTTTCTTCACTGAGCAAGACCCTCAGGAAGGACTAGGCTCTTCTAGATCAGGGGAGTAAACTCTAGGAAGGGCAAAGCTATTTCAGATAAAATACAATATTGACAGAACAACAACAAAAGGCACAAACCGGTCAGGAAAAAAAATGAGCTTGGAGATCAGAAGGTGGCTTCTGACCACTGGAGTCAGCAAAAGCCACAAGGTGTGGCAAAGGCAGCCTCAGACGGAATTAGGGTCCCAGCATGATGGGAGACCAGAAGATGCAAAGATCCTTTCTGGACTTGGATACATAGGAATGTACACGCTCAACAGTCGATCGCAGATCATTTGGTGGTTGTGAAATTTGGGTAAAGGGTCCTTCATTCTGTGATGATGCCAAGGCCATTTTCAAGTGACCCAATTCCACTGAAAACATCTTATGCAGCTTTATTATCCATAAATCAGTTAGCAAATTAAAATATATTACAGGAATAAATCCATTGCCTAGGGGCTTTAATAAAGCTTTTAAATGTTCTCTCTTTGGTTCTGTTGCTGCCTACTTGAAATATATAAATAAATAATCAGTACATCAATTATTTCTATCTATTTTATAATCCAAATGTAAAATATTTCTGGCAGATATCCCTGTTTATTAGTTTCTGTGCAATGTCTAAAAGAGAATTAGATAATAAAATAATACTTTTTTAAAAAAACAATTATATTGAAGAAAAGTCTTGACTTCACAGCAAGCATTGCACAAGAATTATGAAGATATAAAGGAAACACAAATAGCACTCTGCTGCAAGGGCCACTATTGTTTTCTTCAACATTAAGGGTGAGAAATAATTAGGACAACTTACCCAAATCTTTATCTGTGTTAGATAATAACACAACATCCATGTTGTATTTGAAGCAAATAAGCTTGTGGCCATGAGATATAAATACTGTGCATTTATCTAGAAACTGTAAATTCTTCTTTCAGATAACTCTTCTTAGACAGAAAGAGGTGTACAGGAATAACTAAGAACTGTTCATCATCAGTGACTGTGTCTAGCTGCTTTAAACATTGTTCTTCTGTAGTGAATATGAGTGACCTAATTCTGTTAGCGATTCTTATTTATTATAATTTGTTATAAAGCTAGAACTATTTCAGCAGGGTTGGTGAAGAAATTGCAGTTTTATATCCAAGAATGAGAACAGAATCAGAACCACTATTTACAACAGAAAAGAATTGAATTGAATTATTTCCTTCATGGGTGGATTTAAATGTTATTTTACCTTTATTCAAGATTTTCCAATGATTTTAGTAAACCTGTTTCAGTTCAAGGAATTACAGGTAGCAATTCTCCTCTTTAATAGATGTGTAGACACGAAACAAAGACAATACTCTTCTGCAGGTACAGGAGAAAATGGCACCTTTTAAATGCAGAAGGAGTACCTAAAAAGTCTTTATGCCAATTGAAGCTCAAACACATCCTTGCCCACCTATTTAATTATTTCTTCTTAAATTACATTGCTGTCATTGTTGTTGTTATTTAAATATCCACAGAAAGTAATTTTTTTTTAAAAAAAGAGGAAATTATTTTCACTTGAATAAATAACCAAACTTTGATACAGTCCTTTATATGTGTATTTATACATAGATCTCTCTGTGTGTGCATTCAGTGTCTTCTAAGCATGAGCAGAGATGCTTGATTCAATAGAGTCAATTTTTCATGAGAGGTAGCTTCTGGCTCCATGGCAGCTAGTAACAATACAATGCTCTGAAGTGTTATTACAATTATGACTCTGAAGACATGCCATGATAACAAAAGTTAAGACTTTTGTATATATTTATGAAATTCTGCTTATCTCTGTGGATAGTAACATATCCTCAGGTAGAGAAGAAAACGTCTTCAGTGCATTAATATTGATAGAACTGTTTGTATCTTAAAATTATGAATGCAGGATGTTAAAAAAAACTTAAATGCTAAGAAGTGAAATGTTGCTTCAGAGATAATCCTCCAGGGATAAATCCCAAATGTTAGCTTTAAAAAGCTCCACATAGGGCACAAACACAAGAGCAAGCATGCTGCAGGGAGGGAGGTAAAGAAATTGCATTGTAAATACAACTTTGCAAACACTACTCTTACCTAAACTTTTGTTGATTTATTTGAACTTTGCATTTTGCATCTTTCAAAGAGTGAAAAAAGTTGACACAAGACTCAGTTCCGTCTGGTTTGGTCTATGAAACTGGAGATGTGATTGCATGTGAAATACAAGAATGAACCCAAAAGAGATTGCTTTCCTTTCTTTTTTTTTTTTTTTTTTTTTTTCTCTCTAAATGACAATTCAGTGCTATCTGAGATAGAGAAAACTAAACCCCTACAGCCATAAGAACATTCTCACATCCGAAAATATCACTACCAATATTTATTTTTCTCTACAATTCCCTGTTTTCTGATGATCAAGCTTTGCCGCAGAGCCATCAGAGGGAAGCACCACAGCTGGCTAAATTTGGACCACTTGCTGTTTTTCAGATAGGAAAAAAAA
>VYZS01064486.1:3156-15337 GCA_013400695.1 Neodrepanis coruscans
ATAGTTTCCAGGAGGATCTGCTCCATGATCTTTCTGGGTACCAAGGTGAGACTAACCATCCTGCATTTTTCCAGGTCTACTTTTCTTCCCTTTTTAAAAATGGAGGTTATATTTCCTCTTTTCAAGCCTGTACTAAGGATATTCACCATACTAGTTTGTGGAATTCAAACTCCTTTCCTACATATGGTAAGTTTTCAAAGACTAGTTATTTGTAGCAAAACCATAGCAAAAACATTGGAACACGCTAGTTTTCTATATGAGTAATTTTCTTCCATTTTCTAGTTTGTGAAGAGTAGCAGTTATGCAACAATGTAATACGTTTCAAAAATAAATTTGCAATATGTAACTTAAAGTAAAAAAGAACTAATTTTTAGCTTAAACTATGATAAAATCACTTTTTAAAAGTTCAGCCTTCATGGAATTTTCTGAATAGATACTTGATAAAATAAGCATGTTGTTACTCATTCAGATACTGACAGAAGATTCTAGGTACTTTTTAGTATGACTTATCTCTAAAAATTCTCTAAAGAGTATATCCCATCTAATCCACTAATGAGAGATGTTTTCCCTCAAAATGAAGGAGGACAGAAGGATGTGGAGGATGAAGCTCCATTGTGGATATTCTGACAAAATGTTTACACATAGTATAATACCACCACTCCCCACCGTCACTAAGATTATTGGTTTACATAACACTAACATCAATAGTTTTCAGTAGCTGATACTTGTAACACAATTCTATTCACACAAGGTAATCTTAGACCCTTATGGCATGACTTGTTTCTAATGCAGTGCTTACTCTATCCTGCCATTTTAGATGTTAGGGAAGTGGTCTGTAATTTACATGGCGCTTCATATTATATGAGCTCACTTTGCATTTTAGAGTTGTGAAAAGGGAGAAATAAGTGTTTTGTTTATTTCCTGTATTTCAGAGGCAAACCAGATTTTCACAACCTGCTGTCAGATCCTGAGATGACTACCGGCCCTGGCTGGCCCAGCCTAGCCTTCTCTGAGACATCCCCCCATGGGCAGGGGACTCCAATTCAGCTCATTCTAGGGATGTCAATTCCTGCCTCTGTGACATTGCAGGAGTGTTGGTCTCCAGCTCCATGTCTGGCCCTGTCTGGATGGCATCAACACTCAAGGCAGCCTGTATCAGCATTGATTCCCTGTACATATGCTGCTTCCAGCACTTTCTCTTGTGTCACCCCCTTCTGCTCCTTGCTAGAGCCCCTGAATAGACCCTGGCCCTGGCTCACCATTTGCCTTTGCAGGGACTATTGACAGCCCCCATAACCATCTCCTCTGCTGTGATTGTGAAACTGCCCCTCCTCGCTGAGGGCACAGGCTGTGCCAGTGCCTGGTCTTGGGATCAGACAGTCAAACCTAACCTCCCACCATGCCAGGTACTCATCTACCCCTTCAAAACTGGGATTTCAAATATTCATGGATCAGGAGGAGACTGACACTCTGATCTCACCTGTGGTAGACTAGATAATCTAAGCCCTTAATTCAAAGCCTTTAATATTAAAATGGATGAAATACACAACAGAAATAATAGAAGATAATGTAACCCTGAGACTCTTCTTTTCCTGTTGAAGTGTTAAAACTATTAAGCCAGAACTTGACTTCTTTTATTTCTTTTTCCAGGCCCCTGCATATGGTATGCATAGCAGCACAGCACCTTGTTTTCCCCAGAAATTATAGAGATTCCTGCCATCAAACAATATCCTCAGTAGATAGGCATTTGGGAAATGTGGGTTCAAATCCTCGAAATCAAGAAGACTTATAAAATAATGCTTTAATTTCCTGGGCATGTGCTGTAACTCCATAACACATACACATATTGTTTGCTTTCAAAGGAGTAGTTTGTGCCAATTAAAATGTTAACTTGTAAAATAAATGCAGCAAACGTTTATGGGTATCTCATTCAAAACTATTCAGTTAATTTCTGCCCTTTGTACAGGGTAGAATGATTCCCATCATATTCACTAAACATAAAAGTAGAGCATTCCATAAAACTTTATCAGCTCATATTGTGAAAAGCTAACTAGAAATGTGTCTAGTTTCCACAGAATTCAAACTGAGTGTATTTGTCCATGAATCCACGTTATTCACTGACTACTATTATGCCAGTAAATTATATATACAAAATCTATATTCTGGATAACACTGATATGGTTTACTTCCTTGAAAAAATTGTGTCTAAAATGTAAGATTTTTAGTACATTCTAAAAATATATGCAACAGTTGATCGTTATACTATTTCCACAGGATTATGGATTCAAGCATGTGTTCTGCCCTATGCAACTAAGGAAGAAAGGATCACTCACTCTCTAACAGCAGCCAACCAAGCCTCAGTCAATGAACTGGGAAACCAGTATTTTTTGGGGTTGGTGCAGAAGCAGCTGAAGACTCACCAGAAGTGATCACCTGTCTGTCCCTATTTGAGGCTGTTGCGTTCACATATTGATTGAGGGATTAGAAGTGGATGCAGATGGAGGGTAAATTTATTTCACAGGCAGTGAATTTGGTACCACACACACAAAATTATTAACTCTCAAGATCAGAATATTAATAAAAGCTATTAGAGGTACTTAAAATCTAAAAGTAGAACAGTTTATGGGGTTCCAGTAGTTTCTTCTTTTTTTTCTATTTCCATTTATTTAGTGGAGATCATTCTGATGAAGAAATTTGAGCTAGGTCTTCCAAACCCTAATTATAGTGTAAGAGTCTCCCCTTGTTTCATCAGGATGAGCAAATAGTTTGGAAGGCCAGATACCAAGTGGACTTCTACACAGCCAGTTGTTAGCTCAGCATTAACCATTCATGTGATAGGGAAAATATTTTGATTATTACACTTCCAGATTAAACCAAGTGGGATGAATTGCATAACTGTTTAAGGTCTGTGACAATATGGAAAATTATCCTAACAGACTATGGAAATATGAAAAGATAGATAAAACTCTAGAGAAAGAAGTGTAAATTGTCAAATTAAGAAGATCAAATCAACCAAATGCAGAAAGGATTAATAATAGCTGGCTAGGTATTGGTTCTGTAGAAAAGGATCTATCAATTGTAGTAGATTAGAAGCTGAATACCAGCCAGACTACATTTCCTAAAAGAAAGTTAATTCCCATCCCGAGATATGCACAAAGCAGAGCCATTGTGGAATCTCTATCTCTAGGATCTAAGAATCTTTTAAAAAGTGTATTTAACATTTGCACACATTGACTCAGTAGAGCTGACCTTGATATTGGGCAGTGGAATAGTTTCATTCCATGCTTTTGATTCTACAAAACAACTTCTGAAATTAAGAGTGTGATGTCTAAGAAGTTCACACTTTCTGGAATATACTTCTTCAAAGCAAATAAACAGCTATTAAAAGAGTTAAGACAGAGAACAGGAGTGTAAAGGACAGAAATTGGTCAGTTCAACAGTACTGGAAGTAGCCACTAGTCAGAATGTGTCCTTTAGAAACAAATGATGGTCCCAAGAGGTTCATTCAACAGCCTTTTGTCTGACCTGTTCAACGTGATCTGAAGACAATAAGCATGCCTAGAACAAATACTGGTATTGCTGATGTTTGCCCACAGTTCTGGGGTAAGAGATTCTGAGAAGGATCTAAAGACCCGTGTGCATTTCATTTGTTATGGCACTGTGGCTCATCACAGTGTCAAGATTAAAAACAAAACAAAACAAAAAAAAAAGGAATCGTGGTAATTTTTTGTTTAGAAAACAAATAATATTTGTGTTGCAATGAAAGAATGTGGAAATAAATAAAGTCTTCAATGCCTGGCCCATCTCTGAATTTAAAACCTGTGAGCTATTCAGCTTAGCTAATGCATCACACCTCAGTAATATCCACAAAATTAGCTCACTTGTATTTTGTGTATGAAAACAACTTCACAAGGTTTTTTTAAAGAAAATGGGAGACAATGAAGGGAAAGAGAAGACAAGCCAAGGCAAGACAAGGCTTAGAGGAGATGAAAAGACACTCAAGGAAGATCTTTACATCAGCATCATTAGTTTATGATAAAGCATAGAAGCATGTGGCATCGTGAGTCCAGAAATTACAGAGTGTAAGGGGCGTAACTGATGGTTGAAGGAGTAGGCATTTAGCTTTGGAACTACAAATCAGGTAAATCAGCAAGGAGGAAATGCGGATTGGGACAGTAAAAAAAAAAACAAAACCCAGAAGTAAAAGATCAGGTAAATTAAAGATAAACAGAACATGAAGTTTTTAGTTGTAGGTATTGCGTTTAGAAGACACAATTATGCATGAAATGTCCCTGGTTCTGTTCCCCGCCCCCCCCAAGGTAACTTCCATCCTTAGTCTCACTGGAAAAAATACAGCGAGAATGTAAGAATTCAGAGTGAGGTGTCTCACAGATCTTCATTAGATCCACTTTAAACAAAAAGTGTAAGTATAACATCCTTGTCCTAGCCATTGTCTATTATTCATTGCCATATACATCCTGCTCACAGCCATATACACTTTATCTAATAGCTGCATCATTACACACAATGGGGCCAGAGCTAAAGGAGTCAGGAGAATACATTCTTTACTGACTTTTGTCCATTCAGGACAGAAACCTATTTTCTGCTAAATGTGCATGCACTGTTAGCAATTATGTGCAAATGAACTGTTAATGAAGCCAAGTGTAATAAGAAAATTCTGAAGTAAGAAGAGGTTTTAGCAAGTGGATAATATTAGCACAGTTCTAATGGAACTAGTATTAGCTGTTCTCCAAGAACCTTTTAGCTCTATTATATATAAGCCATTAGATACTGAAAAGTTTTGGCTATCATCTTGTATCAATCATCTAAATCAAACTTCTTCATTATGAGAGTGGTGAGGCATTGGAATAGGTTGCCCAGATCTATTACTATTGAGTCGCTGCCCCATCCCTGGAAGTGGTCAAGGCTGTGTTGGATGGGGCTTTGAGTAACCTGGAAGGCTTCCCCTCTAATCATGGTAAGGGAAGTGGAACTGGTTGACCTTTATGGTCTATTTCAACGGAAACCATTCGATGATTTTTTGAACTTCCATTTTTCATATAAATATTTAATAAAATGTGATTGAGTCCCATGTGAATCAATTAATTTCCAGCTTTTAAAGTAGAGGACATGATAAGAGTTTAGCATTCTCTGGTGTACTCAGTTTTCTGTACCTGCTGTCAGATAGTCACTGAAACTTTCTAATTTATATGGAATCTTACCAGCATATACAGTATTAAAAGATATTTCATACAATCTACAATACTTAAAAGACATCAATCTGCTACAAGGATTTTTAAATTTTTTTTAGGTATACGTAATTGGGCAGGCAAAGTACTTCTCTTAGTTTCATAATGTGCACAAGTTTTAGTCTTTCTTGTAAACTTAAAGAACAGAATATCAAAAAATTTACTGAAACACATGGTAGCATGAGCAGAGGACACTTACCAAAGAAATGGAAAAGCTGTCTACCCTGTCAAAAAAACCCTTAGTTGTCAGATTATTTTTAAACAAGTATTAGTTCTATGCAAGTTCAATATTACCTAGGCAAAATACATCCCTTTCCAATACTATTGATTCTAGGGCTTTTCAAGACTATTTATTTTGTCCAGAAAGTGCCAAGGTGGATGACAAGCATATGCCTCCTACTTACCAAGACATCTGATGGCTCATTCTCAGCATTACTACTAACAGTGATGTCCACATAGATAGATGAGAGCAATTTAATTAGGTATAGATTATCAAAGTTGTTTTAAATAGGACTCTTTTTTACTTGTTTTTTATTATTATTAATTTTATAAGAATCTATTTAGTATATAGCTAACCTAGGGCGAAATTATGGTTTCAACAATGAAGCAAGAACTGCAGCTTGCAATATGACAGAAATCCTCATTTTCTCCTCAGTTTTATGGTGACAAAAAGCCTCGACAAACATATATCAAAGTAAAGGGGTAATGAACATCAAAATAATCTTTCAATTTCTTACTAAATTGCATTTCTTTTCTTCTTTAAGAATATTAAGCAAATTTTGTGAAGCAGTATCTTCTGCTCTGACTGAGCAGACTTACTCAGGGCATTGTGAGGGCTGCAGTCCCCCAGAGGCCAAGGCCATTGCAGAGTTCCCCACGTCCCACCACCCCAGCCAGGAGCAACTGTGGAAAATGGGGCAGCCCCAGGTCCAAGCACTGGAAACCTCCCACGGGGCCACTCTCAGGGTCAGGAGCCTGGGAATAGAAGCTTGAGCCCGCGATCTGATTCCTCCATAAATCTGGACAGATGTCACAGCATAGGGTAGTTGCACCAGAGTCAAATCTCTTAAGGCTCTTTAGAACAACACTGAAATGTTATGGAAGTTTACAATCCACTACACTGTTCTATAGGAATTAGTACTTTCAAATCACATGAAAACATGAATTTATGGATACATCTGGCTAAAAATCCAGTGGAAAACGTAGGTGGGTATACACGCTGAAGAAAATCTATTTCCAAATTTCAGTTTGATTTACTGAATTGGTAGGGTCCTTATTTCTAACACTGTTTTTACTTCTGTCCTCCATCATGCCCCTTAAGATAGATAGGACTTGTACCAAGGGTTTTGTGAAGGACTAGCTTGGCAGCAACTACAGTATTTTCTCTTATACTGGAGAGCTGAAGCACTACTCTGGAGCTAGGAGAATAAAAGTAATAACCACATTCCAGGAAAAATATATTTCCACCAGCCTATGTCTGAAGTATGTTCCAAAGGACAGCATTCCCACAAGCAGAGTTAAAAAAAAAAAAAAAAAGAAAAAAACCCAAAGATATCCCCCTCCTCACAAAAATTTATAGGACTTGTAAAGGCTGAGAAAAAGGACTCTTAACAACAGAGAGGTGAATATGGCGCAATCAGAGGAGGAGCAGATGTAGGCTTGAGGCACTGCTGCAGACACTGCACAATCAAACAGGAGTCCTGAAAAAGTGTCTTGCTCCATAACACCCTGCCTGTGGTTCCCTTCACCTTGTATACGCATTTTGTGCTATTAGAAAAATTCTAAATGTTTAAAAATATTTTCTTTGCCTGCATTCTGATGCATCTCCAAAGATATGACAACAGGGATAAATGTGGTGATGTGACAGGTAATTAAGAAGCTTTGCACAGACTTCTAAAGAGAGGGTGGAAGGCAGGAAAGTCATGTTGCAATATCTCACTTCAAATGAAGTGGCTAATTAGCCCTGCATGAGACAGACGGCATGGCAGAAGCCAATGCAAGATGCAATTTGGACTCATAAAGTTTGAAACACAGAGACTTAATAGGATGAAACTCTACAGCAGTTTGACAGGTGTCCACCAAAAGAAATTTAACTTAAATTGTCACAGGTAGATTAAAAGATTGATTTGTTAAAGCAAAACAAGTCAGATACAACATGAAGATTATAGTGTAGGTACATCTGTATGCTTATTTTATTAGATATTTGTCTTTCAAGCATGCTGTTGAATTAATACAAATCTTCTGTTGATTTTAACGCTTACTCTTTTTTCCTCATTTGATTCTCCAGTTCAAAAATATCTACTTCCATTTTTGATCCTTCCCGTCTTTGTGCCTGCACTTAGCACACATTTATTTCACTAAAATATGTGAGTGTGTTATTCACTTTTGCTGTGAACAAGAGATCTTCAAGGAAGATGATGATGTGGGAGAGATAATGTGGGAGAGAAAGAAGAGATGACAGCAGATAGCGTAGCTACAGCCATGAGCACTTTGGTCTGCATAGACTGTCAGTGAACCCTTGTTTTACATTGCTTACAACATTCACGATACCATCCTTTTATCTTGCTGACTAATTTAACCTAAAATCTCTGAGTACGGGATAGTGTACAAGGCCCTTGTTAATTCTAGATTAATATTCAGTGATATCAGGCAGCAATCAACTGTCTATAAAGTTCACAAACAAAAAGTTGTCTTCACACAAAACAGTCATCCTGGACGAAAACTGAATTTTCAGCTTGCTGAGAGACCCTGACCACCTACATACAAAAAAGAGCTCTCCCCAAATATCCAGTGTTTGTGAAGCACAGTTTCTGAATTTGAAAGACTGGATTTGAACTGACAGAGCAAAGATCTTTAGTAGGAATTTAGGGCAATGTTTGATTAGACTATTACTAAACAAACTAAATCTTAGTTTGATTAGTCTACAGTATTTCCATTTTGTGAGTAGACAAGACAAAGTATTTTTCAATAGACGTGGCCTAAAGAAATTTTGTAGCACTCTGAATCAGATCAAATTAGAATGCTGCCAAAGTCACATTTTTTTTAGTTTTATAAAGTGAAATTAAAAGTATAGAAACACCTCCCCCAACCCACTCATTATACTTATGCAGCCCAGCTTTCTGGGCTGCAAGCACACATGGCCGGGTCATGTTGAGCTTCTCATCAATCAACATCCCCAAGTCCTTCTCCTGCTTTCAATCCATTCTCTGCCCAGTCTGTGTTTGTGCTTGGGATGTATTTGTACAGCCCTGATCCAGGTGCAGTACTTTGCACTTGGTCTTGTTGAACTTCAGTAGGTTTGCACAGGCTCACATCTCAAGCCTGTCAAGGTCCCTCTGAATGACATCCCTTCCCTCCAGCATGTCATCTGCATCACAGAGCTTGGTGTCACTGGCAAGCTTGCTAAGGCTGGACTCAATCCCACTGTCCATGTCACCAACTAAGGTGTTAAACAGCACTGGTCCCAGTACTGACTCCTGTGGAAAGTCACTTGTTACTGGTTTTCAGTTGGACATTGAATCATTGATCACAACACTTTGGGTGTGGCCATCCAGACAGGTGGTCCATCAATAAAATCCATGTGTCTCACAAGAAACATGTATTTAGATGGGGAATAAAGATTGTGACATGTAATGGACGTTGTTAGTGTTGTAGGAAGTATTGGCACATTCCAACAGTTACAATTACAATAAAGTACAAAATGTCATAAATGTAAATAAATGTAATAAAATAATAAAGTAATAAAATAACTCCTTTACTGAAATATTTCTAATTGAATTATTAAAAATACATGTTAGAAATAAAATATACAAGATTTTTGTTTGTTGAGTTTACCTTAGCTGGAATATTTTATGCATATCTTCATCTAAATTGTACATTAAATGAAAGCTTTGCATGTATTAATTCTACTGAGCATATGCAGCTTTTATGCTAAGGAACTTCAGTTAAATATGCCAGTTAAAGATTAGCTAAGATTTGTGTTGAATGGTTTATCCTGAGAGTTTTCTGCTACTGTAAGTCTGTCATCAGTAAATGTTTTTGACAAGAGTTAAAAATCATGTCCATATATTACCTTCTCTGGTTTATTATTTATATTAGTTTTCTAATTATTTTATCTCCCCACTGTGGGAAAAAATAGTATTACAGCCAAGAAACTCCTTCCTCTGACTGTTGCTAGTTTAAAATTATTTTTTCTACAATGTTCTCATCAAGGTTAGTTCTCCATTCTTTGTGAATATGTATAAAAGTCAGTAAGAGATTTATAGATAACATGGATGACTTCCTTCAAATTGTACTCCCTGTTCATCTCAAGTAGTTGAAAGTTTGTACAGAAGAGCAGACTGTAGTTCTCATTTAAATTCATTAATGCTGTCATAAAGTCATTTGGTTGTTTTATGTATTACAGCAGCTGCTAGTGTAGCCCAAAATAAAATGGGAAGGGACCATTCTGCTTTCAACAGAACACTCTTTACAGGGTTGAATTTGGTAAAGACATCATGCAGTCTTTTGCTGACTGTTCCCTGGATGACTATCTCCCTAACTACAGATGATGCTTGTGTAATATTGACTGAAACAAAAGGGCTTCAGTTTGTACTCCTGCTCTCAGCACCGTCTGGTTACCAAAACAGGCAAGACAAAGAGCCAGATTACTGAAAAGTATTACCCTCACCACCAGCCCCCCAAAACTTTGAGGCTCTTACTCAGAAGAATCACACCACTTCTTAGAATAGAAGAAGCCAGTTTAAGGCTCTCTTCCTGGTTTCCCTTATCCTTTTTTAAAGGCAAATTCTTTTGAATAAGATGTGAATTCCTGTTTTATTCCTAGAAGCTGCATGCTCACCAAAGTCTCTGAAGACAATCATCTGTACAAACTCCACCACAAAAAAAATTTCACTTTGAATGAGCATAGACATAAAAACTTAAGGACTTCATAACTTATTTCCTTGTCATGATGACCTTTTAGAGTTAACATGTTCCCAAATGCATCTGTTTCCAGGTTTCTTACCCATCACTAAAATCAGAAATCTGATAAAGACATAAAGCTGTAAACATATCAACAGTGCACTTTAATGTTTTTCTGAAAATCTAAACATCATCTTCACTAATTACAGTTCATATATACCCAAAGATGTACCCCCAAGCCACAAGCTCATGGATCTGTTGCTGAGTACTGCTCCCAAGAAACAGAACACAAAGTTCATTATTTAATATTAAAAATTCAATTTTTGATTTTTATAGGCATTTCACACCCTTTTACTGTAGAAATAGTAGCCTTCAGAACACAAAGAGCAGGTTTGAATGAGGGTGGAATACTCTCTGATAGCTAAAAATACCTGGTAAATTAAAAAGGAAAATAATGAAAATCAAACAAAAAACTAACAAAAGACCCTGGACAAAAATACTTGCCAGCTTCATGCTTATTCAAAGGTTGGAAAATAAAAGCAAAGCTCATTTGAATATATTCTGAAATGCAGCCCCTATGAGGGACTGAAAGGAATTAATGAAATTTCGTAGTTAACCTTCACAGGGGATGCAACACCATGGCTTTAGATTTTTCTACTTCAGGCAAAACGTCAAGAAGGTACAGACCTCTCTGAGAACTCACTTAGAGATTCCATTTTCAGAGAAAAAGCACATTTGACAAACAGCATTACTTATTTTTAAGCAAAGAATGATGTGTCATTTAGGAATCTAAATTAGAAAAGATCAGAGCTTTTCAAGCTCTTACTAGGTTCAGTATTTGGGCATATGATTTTTATGATGGTAAACTTGGAAAATCCCAAATAATTCTTCTATAATGCTGTTTGGAAAAATCCCTGACCTTTCAACCAGATCAATTACTTATGAAAATGTGAAGGCTTTGTTTACAGTTGCATCTATATTTTTAGGAAGTGCTAGAGTAAACATGATTTTGGTGTTTCATACTAGCCTAATAAATTCTGAGTGATACAGCACAGTGGATGAGAGAAAAAATTTGCCAAAGTTTTAATTAAACGCTAATGTGTTTTAAGATTCTAAAACTGTTTTAATAAATTAATGATTACAAAACAAGAATTCAATTACCCTTTCTTGCTTAGATTTTAGAAATGCAGTTAAGTGTGTGCGGAAAGAGAAGAAATCAAATTACGAAAGGATGTCATCTGTCAGATCTACTAGGGGCCTAAGGGGAGAGATATGCTGAGGCTTGCAGGGAATATCCATTATAGTGCATCATTCCCTGCAGGCTGTGCTTTGGAATCAGCGAGAATATGCTCTGGACTTACCTTTTACACCTAGCACAGCTCTGAGTACACCTCTTCTACATATGGAAGAGGACTTTTATAATCATCATTTACTGCCAAATTCAGACCTGTCTTTAGGAAAGATGTTTGCATTTAAAATGATAACAATAAAAAAGCAAGTTTCTCTTCTTTTTATGAACTTACTAACTTCTTCTTAACATCTTAACCTTTTAGTTTCCATTTCTGCTTGTTCAAATGAAAATTAATAAACAGTGAGCAGTTTCATGTTTAGGATGATAAAAAGACTTAGTTTTAATTTCTAGTTAAATTGGCCATATACTCACATCTGCTACTAATGTCAACATTGAGTGTTTTGCTGCTTTCCTATTCTTGAAAATTTATTGAACATCTCTCCAATTACAAATTACAAAGTACAGATATATTCTGGGCATTTCTAGATAGGAAATATTTACTATATAGGTGTGAAAAAGAAAAGTACATGAACTAAGTGCTTGTTGTGGTTCGGAGAATGGAAATCGTTTCTCCCCTTCCCAGCTCAGTCCCGTGTGGAGCCCGCGGGTTGGAGAGGGGTCCGCCCCCAGTGCAGCCCGGTGGGCACGCTCCGACGGGCGGCATCTGATGAGCTCTCACTGGACCGTGGGGAGTCCGGGGGAGAGGGCATGGGCCTCGAGCCAGGGCGGCCCGAGCCGC
>VYZS01064486.1:15695-36401 GCA_013400695.1 Neodrepanis coruscans
GGTTCCAAAGACCACATCTCTTCCATCAGCACTAAATCCCTTCCTGGGGCTATTGGGAAGGGGAGAGAGGGGGGCGCTCACGGTTTCTAATTTTCTTGAGTGTTTTTCTTCAGTAAACAGCCGTGCAGAACCTCGTGCTGCTGGAGAGCCCTTAGATCGGCCGCGTGCTTCCTCTAACTACCCCGGCGTCTCTCTGGGGGCCCAGAAAGAGACCAGCACTATTTCCAGAGCGTCCTCATCCCAACACGGGCCCTGGGAAACTTAATTTGTCTGTTTTGTTGCACTTTATTTGTCGGGTTTTGTGTGTGTGCGAAATAAACTGTGATATTTGTGTGTTTTCTTCATTTTGGGGTGTGTCTGTGGCTTCTCTCGGAATCTCTTGTCCAAAATCGCTAAATTTGTAGTAAAACCACGACATTTCTAGTCTCTCTAATTTGCTGATACTCGGTGCTAAAAGACATAGTCGACAGTAGGACGGACTGAACAGAAATACTCTGTAGTTAGAATTTGCTTAAGCACTCAGAATTTGCTTGATCTGCACCTTGACCATTACAAAGGGCAGAACAATGGGCTGTCAAAGCATAAATTCCTCTGTCCTCGGAGGAATTAAGAGTGACCTCCCTAGAATGCCTTATTCCTAGATAGCCCATGCTAGATTGAAATAATGTTATGACATTTTAACAACCTAAATCACATTTTGTATTTCTTCCTCTACATAGTAATAAGAATATGAAAATTACCAGGCTAAGCTTTCAGAAAACCATCAGTGACCCACTTAATAAAAGAATGCTGCCACATTGTGTGGAAATGATTGCTGGGCTTAGAACTTTGAGTAACTGCGGTGATTTTTGTAAGGAAGTGTTAGTTTAAATTGCTAAGTCCACTGAATAGCTAGCAATCTTTTTTTTTCTTTTGTTTAATGACATTATTTATCTTCACACTATGAACTGTATTTGGCAGCAGATTCTAATGTTTAAAAGATACATATCTTTTCATAAAAGCAGAGTATAATCCTCTAAAATAGGAAATGTCTGACTTTTATACTAGCAGATGCATACTCTTTCAAGAGCTATAGCGGAAGATAGAGAAAATCAAATATAATAACAGGAACAAAGGAGATCAGTTGAAATCATGATATTCCATAGACTTTTTCAAAATGCTTCTTTCCAGAGGATTATAAAATAAAATAAAATAAAAGCAATGCAGACAGGAAATGCTAGTCTTTTTAAAGTATAATCTCTATGGCAGCACTAACAATAGCTGTTCATTTCAAACAATAGTTTCTAGACAAATCTCATTTTGTCCATTATTCTTTTTTCCAAAGAAGATCATTATGTCTTTACACTTCTGCAGCAGATTAAATATAGTAAAAAACATGCCCTGAATATATTGAAGTTGGAGTCAGATACGATCTAGCAGAGCAGCCAAGATGTTCCACCACCTCTTTGGTTACCTCTGGATAATACGTTCTTCTAGGATAAGAATCAATATCAATATATTTCTCGACAGAAAGCCATACAGCAAATTTCTTAATTGTATTCCCTTGTCTTTCATTCACATGGAAATCTGTCCAGAAAATTTGGTTATCTCCTTTGCCTGTGTATTGTGCCAAGGAGACAAGAAAATGAAAATAATGTTAAAATAGTCAGACCTCCCTGCCCACTTTTAAAAACTGAAACTTTTTGATGAGGAGTGAGTATTTTTGAAGGTCAATATAACATGAGATTCTCCAATCATTTAGTTTGTTCATAGCCTAGACGAATAAACTGTACACATTTCTGGTAGATTTGTGCAACTGAAGAGCTGCTTCTCAACTCCTCGGCTAGCCCTTGTCTTCTTGACTTCTGGCTGTCTTACTTAGAAGTTGTTCCTATAAAATGCAACTCCCCAAACCTTTCCATTTCCAGATTGATATTCCTGGTAGTATGTGTACCATGTGTTAGTGCAAAATAATAACACAGCTTCATGAAATAGAGGTGAAATGGAAGTGGACCAAAAGACTAAGATTCTCTAAGAAGGGATACACTTGTCATAGAGGCAGGCAGCTTGGAAACTGTATTTATTTATCTGGTATAGAGTTGAGAAAAGCTACATCAGGAAATAGTATTTAAGCTACCCTGCCTCTTTGACCAGTGCCACATGTCTCTCTCTGTTACACACTAACATGTTGTTTAACATCCTGTATATACGAGAGTCCAGTCTGCAAAACATAACAATGTCTTTTGTTTACATCTCACTGAATAGGTTGATTTGCTAAGATTTATATTTTGATGCTAATTTTTCTCAATAGAAACATGAAAAATTACATTCCCAGAACACCTTCTATCCATTCCACCTTAAAGAATTGACAATAAGATCTGCAACAGAATCCAACTGCAACAGTCCAACCTTGGACTGATCACCGCCTTGTCAACTAGACCGTAGTACTAAGTGCCATGTCCAGATGTCTCTTGAACACCTCTAGAGATAACGACTCCACCACCTCCCTGGGCAATCCATTTCAATGTTTAAGAACCCTTTCCATGAAGAAATTCGCCCTAATTTCCAACCTGAATCTCCCCTGGCACAGCCTGAGGCCATGTCCTATTGTCCTGTTGCTGGTTGCCTGGGAGAAAAGGCCAACTCCTACCTTCCTACAACCTCTTTTCAGGTAGAATATGATGTAAGGTATGACACAGCACTGGGTCTTAGAAACACAGTTTTGACCAGAAAATTATCCTACTGAACCTGTAGATCTAAAGACAATAAGGGTGATGTACAAGTGGAGCTACAGCAGGAGACACCCAAGCTGACACAACTCCTGAAGAGACAGGTTGGTGGAGGAAACCACAGTGCAGGAGCTGAATGATAAACAAGGAGCAGCATAAAGCAAAAGAAACATGACAACTGACTACTACCTACTGCACTGTCCATTCCCCCACCAAAGGGGAAGCAAGGAGGAGCAAGGGGATTGGAGATGAGGAAGCAGAGTGTCTGGAGTGAGGCTGAAGTATTCTTCTCAAAAATAATTGTTTATTGATTTATTAATACCAGAATCAATAATTAAATTTTATGCTAGCTTGCAATGAATTAAATTAAATTAAATTGAGTGAAATTCCCCAATTTGAGATAGATTTTGGCCCATGACTGGTACAGGTAAGATAAAGGCTGAACACTATTAATGTACTTTATTTCCTGACCTTTGGTGTTGGAAGAAAAGGTAATTAGCTTCAGAAATGTCGTTTAGTTTAATTGTACAAAAAGCTCAACAAATTCCCCAAACCGGGTTAAAAATATTCTTAAATATCTTAAAAAAAAAATCATCCTTTATTAAGCACTCCTAAATATTTTTTCTATTGCACTTCCAAGGTCTTAGGGTCTGCCCCACTAATGTTCAGATTTGAAAACAACTACCTTTTAACTTTAATTACTCTTTTAACTTCCATGTAGTTTAATATTCCTATTTAGTAACCACATCTATCTTCTTAAAAAAATATATAGAGAGAACAATGGGGTAAAGGTAAACAGTCTTTCTCAAATTATTCTTGCAGGCCTATGACATTTACTGAAGTTTAAAGGCAAATAGAGCTCAATATTACAACCATTAAAAAGATAAGAGTATTACTTAGGTGAAGCTAGGTGGCTGCATACTTTTAAAAAAAATGCTAAGACTGCTTGAGCAATTCTGCTGGTCACAGAGCTCTGCAAATTGCATTTTACAAGCTGTCTAGTGCACATGAGCCAGAAAAAGCGGTATCAAATTATTATTATTAATACACATAAAGGACTCATATTGAACAAACAATAAATGAATCCAAGTGAATGAAACCCAATATGTGTAAACAATGTAGCTAACCTATCCTTATATAGTTTTTTCCATGTTATAGTGAATTTTCTGAGTACTATAATTAACTCTTCATGCAATAAATAAATGTCTAGAAGGTTTTCATTCATATGTCAATTTATTTTCTAAAAAAAAAGTATTTAGAACAATAAAACTTACAGAGGACCATACATTGCAACTTAATCCAGATGGGCTTTATCACACCAATAAAACTACATTATTTTTTTGTGAGTAGGAGAACTGCAAAAGAGAAGAAAAGGTTGGTAGTGTTGCACGTGACATGGAGCAGGAAGATGCAATTTTTTCACTGCTGACATTATGTGCAAACTGGGAATTTCACCTTAGGAAGGCTGTTGTTAACGTGCATGAGTGTAAGATAAGGATAACACCAATTCTCTTTTTTTTTTCCCTTTTTTTTTTTTTAATTTTTAGGGGGCGATGAAGTAAGCGAACAAGATCGTATCACCTTTACACAGTCTTGACACACACAGCAGTAATTATACAGCCTGCTAAATACATACATGGGTTTAAATAGCAGAAAACATGCTGTAGCCAGCTGATATTAAAATCCACAGTAACAAGTTTACATCTAATGAAGTGACATGTACAAGCCTAACAAACATTTGGGTCATGGTGTTACTGGTATAAATTTGCATTATTTTGCTGACTTGCACGGAGCTGCAGAAATTTCTATGACATAGAGTGTGAGCATGTACATGTTCATTTTACAGTGAAGAAATACACATTTAATTCAAACAGCCATGCAAATACAACTGACGTTCTATAAACTGACTTTACAGAGTATAAATAGATAAACACTTAATTAAATCTGTCTTCATAACATTTTGACTGATGGATTGATGTACTTCTATATTGTTCCTTTGGAATTTACCAAACCAGGAATGAGGTTCAGATACCACAACATAACTCTTATGCATAATAAGATATCCTTGCAAGATAAGGGCATGATACTTTTCTCCATCAGCAGTACATCTCTGTCTAATACTGAGATCCCATATGCTCCTTGCTAGCTCCTGCCAAAAATCACACTGTACCGTGGAGAGAAATTCAGCATGGAGAATTGGAGTTCCCAAAGGACAATGCTTATTACAAAAATACTCTGAGGGGAAATGCTTTGTAGTTTTGGTTCGATATTTGCAGGAAACCACTCATTAACTCAGTTTGTTTAAATGACAAAGAAGACACTCCCACTCTTATCATCACTCCCTTTCTGTTTCACACACACATATACTCCCTCACTCACAAGCATAACTGTTTTCCAGTCTTCTTGACCTCATAATTTTCTAAGAATCATTTCATTAAGTAAGTAAGATATGAGGATATGGCTATATAGTTAATTCAAAGGAGGGAAATTAAAAAGGAAACTTCATTTCTTCTTCAATTGGCAGTTTTTCTAAAAATAAGGCTGCATGTGAAGCACACCAGATTATACCACTAGCTAATAGCCACTACTGACACATAAAATCAATTTATGACAGCTACCCTGGCAAAGTCAACCAGATAGTGTACTAGACTGTTCACCATTCACTTCGAAAATTTTATCATTATTAGTATCATATGGAAGAAACATTATGTGTAGTGCATATATACAGTAGGTACCCAGCAGTCAGAACTCAATTAACCCAGAATCCAGCCCGTCTATGTATTGTCCTTCAAGAGACTAGAAAATTCAGTTTTGGCACTGGTGTTGCCTCCAGTTTTGAGAGAAGAATCCTTTGGTCAAGTCTATGTTGGAACAGAGCACTGTTGCCAAACAGTCTGGGGCTAAGTGCCAAATATGACCTCAGTTCTTGCCCCAACAACCAAAGTCATTGTTGACACTGGTATTGACAATGTTCACATTTTCTTTTTTTCCTCCTCCTACTATCAGCAAGAGATCTATAATTAGCTATGTCTTTCTTGAGTCCAATGGCTGTAAAGTGAACAGCAATGTTCTACGATATTGAAAGAGAGTTACAATATTAAAAACAAGCTAGATTTGCCTTTTCATAAAACTTCTGTTGCAGTTTATAATTGGCGCTTTACTTCTTAAGCCATATACATATCAGCTTTCAAAATACCCACTCAGAGCAGGGAAGCATTCAGCTAGAATGCTTTATCAGATTTATTTAGCTAAGGCAAACTTTTAGCTGGGGGACAGAATACAATGGCCTAATCCATGAAATGTAAAGCATGTGAGTAATTGCATTGTACCTGAGAGTTTTAACTTCAACAGGATTGTTTGTGCAAGTAAAGATTATGCAAGTAGATAAGCACTGGTAAGTTAGTCCCACTATAATATTCTTTGAAGTGTACAGATTTCTAGAATAGAACACATCTCTTGCATGCAGAAGTATACTATAGGTTTTTATTTTGTAATACTGAGGATGTGTAAAAGCCAAAAGTTTTATATGGAATTATCATACTGAAAACTGTATCACAGAGATTTATTTTCAAACATGTTAAAAATATTCACTTCACTGTTAAAAAAGTTATCAAGAAAAATTTAATATTTCCAGAATTCCACCTATTTCAGTGAGATGAGTGGGATATAAACCAGCACAAAATATGTTCTTTCTGCATTCAGTAGGCACAAAATTATAGCATCAATAGACAAGAATAAAATTTTTGAAAGGAAATAAGAGAGGGAAATAGATACATATCTGATTTGTACATTATGAATCTTTATGAGATGGGTAACATTGAACAAGCACTGTGTAAATCATTTCATTTTCTGTATACATTGATTTTACTCAGCTTTCAGATTAATGCTGATAACATAGCAAAAGATTTCAATGAAAATTAAACAAAAGAAATGGTGTCCTCTAGCATGGAATAAATTAGTGCCTTCACTGTGAAAAGCTATATGGCATGCAACAGAAAGCAAATCCCTCACCTTGAAACAGCAATACAAGGTATTCACAAAGGTGAAAAAGAAGAATCAATACAGACAACCAGAAGAATCAGAACTAAAAGGTAGTACACATTGTGATAGAAGTCTCATATTTTCCAGTGTCTTCCCCAAACTCTTATATTCCCTTGTCTGTTGAGAAATAAAGTAGCCTGTGGTTTGTTTTTTTTTTAAGATTCATGATAAACAATTTGCATTCTCTCCTCAGAGGTAAATATTTTTCATGATGCAATTCTAGAAAGGCAAAGGAAGAAAAAGACCTGTCTGTTCATGACAGCTGTCCTTCCTGCGACCAGAAAACATCTCAAGGGACAAAAGTACTTACTCCAATTCTTCCTGATAGGCACAAAAAGCAAACAAAGAAATATTTCCTAAGTGAATTCTTACAAATACTGGAGAAATCCTATCTCCAGACAATTATAAAAGCTTTAAAATCACATTCTATTTATCATGTCTGGATGATGCATCATTTTCCAAGACCTCTCCCGTTCTCATGTTTCCTCGTGATACATGTCTCCATGGCACCTACAGTAACAGCTTGAAACAGCTGAGAAACAGAGACACACAAAGTGTTGCTATGTCCCTTAATCTTGCAGGTGAGTGTGTGTGATGGAGTGAACTGCACTTAAAATTTAGTATTCCATAAATGTGTAGCTTTGGTGAGCTAAGCTGATCAACGGCTGTCTGAGAAATTCATTAAATCCTGATGATGTTTTCTGTATCCTAAGAACTGGAATAATCTAGCGTTTGCCAACACACAGATGGCATTATCAACATGTATAAAAAATGACTGTTACTTATAATTCATCAACACAAGCTCTGAAACAAATATTGAAAACAAAAGTAGAAGACAAGAGTACATATTTCTAGACTTTATTTCATTTTTTATCTGTCCTTACTGCTTCAGCATCACAACTGGTAGCAATCTGATCTCCCTACGCTACCCTTCAGCTCACACCAGAGTACCTCTGCAAGCACTCCCTCCAAAACTCTCAAGAGTAAGGCAAGGTAGAGACTTTATACAAAATGTGGCCTCCTTACATGAGCAGCCTGACTTTCCAACTTGTAAAACCACCTTTAGATCTTATACAAAAATTATTTCGAAAAATGTAATAGAATAATTTTTTTCATGATGGATACAGATATTAGATACGAATGATGATTGCACACTTGGCTATATTCTAGAGCAGTATAAGACTTCAGTTATTCACAGTAAAAGGAAATTTTAATATTGTCTAAAACGACTCAGAGACATCAGATTTACATTCCTTTTTCTCTTTTAGGTGACATGAAGCAATGAATTTCTTAGAATTCAATTCATAGAAACATCCTAACCTTTTACATCAGAAAAGCAGTCGTAGGCAGCAGTACGAAGTTGCTAACTTCTTTCATAGAGATTTACTGGAGTGGCAACATGGATTTTACCAGTACATATGCCAGCTCTTTAATGGAGCTATTCACAACTCCACGTTTCCATTAGTTGCAAGTACCAATGCTTTATTATTTATAGAATAGTTTCCTTCTCCTCTAACCTTTTCTGACATCCATAATTCCTGCTTATCTGTACATCTTAGTTTTCTGTACTTCTGTCCAGTTTCCCAGAAGCACTTGCTGATTTCATTCATGTCTCCATCTACCATACAGTTCACATTTCCTCCCTTTATTTCTGGCACTGCACAAATACAGTTTTCCTCCATGACACAAATATCTTTTCCTAAATCTTCAAGCAATGCAGGACCTGCTGGGGTGAACAATTGAAAAGAATTCCTGTTCAGTTCCTGTGGTCATAAGCCATGTGAGGTCAGTATAAAAACACTTTATAAACATGAAGCACTGTTATATTTTTCAGATACTTGGAATGACAGAAGTCTGTGTAGCTCTCTAGTGTATGAAGAGAGATTTAACATATGGACTTTCATATAGGACAAGCTATATATGAGAAAACTATACTTATTGAACTTAGATTCCTCTTCCAAAGCCCTGAGACACTAGAAAATTTAAAAATATATATAGATTTAATTTTTTTTAAACTTACTGTTGCATAACCTTACTAAAGGTGATTTTCATTATCAAGATAGTCTAAATAATTTTATAACTGCCTGTATCCAGGCTCTCAAATAAGACGCTGTAGAACAAACAGGAGACAAAATTTGCATTAACTAAGCAGCCATATTCAGCAGTGACATGCAGTATAAGTAATTCCTTAATTCCTTACAATGTCTGCCACTTTTGAACCTAATCTTTCGATATACAATAAATTTCCTCTCCTTTAATGAGCAGCAACAGAAAGCAAAGCAATAAAAAGCATTATGATTTCACCCAGTTTCTGGAAGCAAAAACAATTTTTATATGGTACCTGTAGAAGCGCATGTGCCCTAAGCATTTTCTATAGCATATTTCATGTCACAGCTCAAAATTATAGAATCATAGAATCTGAAAGCATCAACCTGAAGTGGCTGATGGAAATAGAAGTAATTGAAAGCACATATACACAAAACACATTTCATATGTATATAAAATCTGTTTTCTGTATAAGAAGCCATCCACATATATATTGGTAATGCTTTAAGGATAAGTTTACTGAAAAGAAAATGAATTAATGCAATTAGTTTTCTTTCTTTGCAGCTCAAGAACTATTATCAGATTTCCATAAAAATCGTTTTGACTTCCATTTAGACTTTACAAATCTTGTCCCTTTGAGGATGATGTCTGCTTTCTCCATACTGTTTTCTCTCTTTCAGAGCCTCACAGCATTTCAAGAGTCAGAGGTACAACTGAAGATAAATCAGTGAACTCCAAAATCACATTCAGACTGTTTTCCTTTTTTCTTCCAGTTTCATATTCTTGGTTCAGAGGGTAGGAGCTCGATGGGAGACGGGAAGGAGAAAGAAGGCAGAGAATTTAAAAGTAATACCTTTTTTTCTCAGGTCAGTCAGGACTCATCAGTTTAAGATCCCCTGATGACTTTCTAGCAGCTTTATTCCCTGAAGAGAAGCACAGTGTCTCCCTTTTTTTTTTTCGTAACTAAGTCTGAAGGTTATTACAGTCTGCAAAGCTCATCACTGACAACAAAAAGGCTAACCAAAAAGCTTCCCATTAAGTTTTTTGCATTCTTTATTAATTTACATAGATGCTAGCTTACACCTTGATAGAGTTGCAAGCTTAATTCTTACAGAAGTTCAACGCACATCGCAGAAGGATGGCAAGGATCAGTAAAGAGTAACTGAAGTAGTGAAGCCTTCATTCATTGTTAGAGTCATTAATGTGACTCAATACAAAATGGTTGTGACCTGACACACATGCCAGAGACATGATAAAGACAAGCAATAAGAGGGCTTGTTATTCTATGTGAGATTTTTCTTCACCCAACAAATATTCACTGTTATGGTTTCAAAACTCAGAATGAGGGGTGAGGTGTCGAATATTTTGTTTTGCTTTCCCTTTTAACTGTTTTCCTTCCTTGTTTTTGCCCCTTGGAGCTGTGGAGTGTGTGTTTGTGTATGTGTGTTTGTTCATGTGTGTGTGGGCGTGGACATCGGCTCAGCCCAGCCGCAAAGCTGTTTGGGAGCGAGAGCCCCCCCCGATCCCCGTCCTTCCCCCGGAGATGCAAGCCCAGAGCTGGAGGGATGAGGAGAACCGGTGCCATTGGGTCTGAGGTGGGAGCCTGTGGGACGCCCCCTCTTCCCCCACCCCCACCAGAACACACGTGGAGGACATGGGCGCAGATATCTTGGTGACGTGGCCATCAGGGAGGAGTGGAACAGCTTTGGATTGGGGGGCAGCGGTGGGGGCAGGGGGGGTTGTCGACATGGTGTTTGAAAGGGGAGAGGTAATTTTCCGCTCCCTCTCTTCGGTCCGGGACAGGCTGGGGGAACGACGGAGACAGCAAGCTGGGAAAGACAGAACTGCTATCTAGACATTCTGGTTTTATTTTAACATTCCTTTTTTCTGGGAGAAGGAGGGGCGGGAAGGATTGCTGGGGTCATTTCTGTTACTTGTCTTTGTTTAAGGGAATGGGCAATCTCTCTCTCTCTCTTTGTTCCCCCCACCCCTGTTTTTAAATTTAATAAATTCTGTTGCATTTAATCCCCCTAACGAGTTCTCGTCCAGATTTTGGTGGACAATTTTTGTTTACTGTGCTAAACTAACGCATTCACAAAGATACGGAAATGCATTCATTCCTTCCTCCCTCTCTGAAAGGCCTGAGTCATTGCATATCCTAAACCTTTACATTCTCTTCCAGTGACTTTCACCTGTCTGAAAAGCTTTGTCTTTGTTCCTAAGATTCAGAAAGAAGAGCAGGAACCCAGAAAGTCTTTAAACACAATTATTAATAATAATTAATAAACATAATTATTATTTAACACAATAGACAACAAAGCACACAAATCTTTCCCCCCAATTCCCACTGACCCTCTACTTTCTGAAGTACCTCCTCACATTTTAAGGCACTCACCCCAGTAGGGATACAATAAATTAAGTTCCACACATTCTCGGAGCCTTTCTTCAGGAAAACCTGATCAGCTTACAGTAGAGCTGGGTAAATGGCCAGTGCTGACAGCATCTGGACCTGCCCACTGTTACCTATAGGCTTACCTATACCTGTACAGTGTCATGGGCATTTTAAGTGTGAAGTCTTGTAAGATGACAGTGGGGAGATTTAATTGAGAAGCGATATATCAATCAGTGTTATAAACAGCAACTCACAATGAATTGAACTGGGCATGTAGTCTAGATCAGATGCTATGGCAACTGGTATAACAAGCTGCTTGCTTTACAGTTCATTGTATCTCCAAAGAAAGTTTCACTCCACAGGAGAAAAACGTTAATAGCAGCACAGCCAAAGACTGGCTGTTGATTTCCTCCTTTTACTCTGCTCCAGAACCAAAGAGGAGAGTTTGCTTGCTTGATAGCAACTTTGCATGTCTGTACATCCTTCCTTTGGAGAAATCTGTTTGGAAGGTGCAATATGCAGTTAGCCTGTACTGGAGGTATGGACAATACTAAATTGCTATGGGATCCAATGTAAAACCATGTGCATACTGCTGCTTCCCTACCCCTGCTGCTGTCTGAATTGGGAGACTTTAGAGAGAAACAGTACTATTTGCAGAAGAGAACAAATCCACAGTAAATTTTCAGAGGCAATAGAATGACAGTATGATCCTTAAGGAATAGTGTGGTATTTGATGAAATTAGAAATTTGCAGCAAGTTTTCAGGCTGATATCAAGACTGAAGGATTGGATTTTCCTTTCCATGACAAAGCTTACATGGCAGAGGCTTGCTTTCAATCCTACTACTATATCAAAAAAGGAGAAGGAGATCCTTCAAGGAACTCCTTGCTCAACCAGATAAAATGTGTGTATTGCTGTGGTACTATCCACTTCATTGCTATTCAGTTAGCAACACTGCCAGAAGAAAACTTTTTCTGATTTACCTTCAAGTTCAGACCATGCAAAGAATTGAAGAAATAGAAGCAATACTCTATTTTACTTCCCACAGACTGGAAAAAAAAAAAAAATCAATTATTTAATTATGAAAGTGTCAGGTTGACTTATAGTGATCAAAAAAGAGATCATAATTTTTTTTTGTTATGATGGTAAAATGTTCACTGTTTTTCGGATTATAATCAAGTAAAAAATACACTAAACTTCTCCTAATTAAATTACAACTATTTCAACTTAATGATGAAGAAAAAGAGAGATCAGGAGACTGCTTCACTCTCTTATATCATCCTAAATCACAGTCCTATAACAGAGAATCTAAATTTTTAGTTGGCTTGGGAAAAGGTAAAGGAAGACAAATTAATTCATAATTAATTCTCAATGATCAGGCAGTTAATATACTGCAAAATATTTCGCAAGAAAGTGTGATATCTGTGGAACATGGTAAAAAGCTGCATGGTACTCTCATAAGATTTTATACATTATTATTTTATACCGTTGCATGAGTTAGTTGCAGGTTCATAACCATTTCTGCAGCTGGAGTGTTAAACCTAAATTATGCCAAAAGTGAAAATGAAGTAATTAAACAGTTATACTCCTTTTGTAAAGAAAACAAGTTTTAAAAAGTGGTGAGCATATATACAGGGAAATGGGTACTTTAATCATTTTAATTAATTCATTTTTAATAATTTTGGGGTGTTTTTAGTATTTTTAATTCATTGGTATGTTCTACTCTGTAAACTGTGTTTTAAAGTTCTGTGAACTGTTTTACAGTTACATCCAATGGGCAACTACAGTTCATTGCTAAATGACTACAGTTTCCCTGTGAGACATGACATTTATTAACCAATAATGCTATGCAGAAGTATTATTCTTTTATGCATGGAATATGCTTTTTGTTTATCTTAATTTTTTAATCTCCAAGACATCTTCCATTCCCCTAGTTATCTTTCTGGGCAACCATATCACCTGAATCTTACCAGCTCTTCTGCAGAGAATGCAGCATGCTTTCCTTTTCAAAAGATATCAAGTGTTCGAAAACACTTGCTCAGAGATAATGATAATTACTTGAGTACTGTTATCAGTATATGACACATGTCTTCACAGAGGCAGAATAGCTTAATTCATATTTCTTACAGACACTTTCAGGAGTGTTACATTGTTATTCTCTATTGTTATAGAGGAAAGAAAATAAGAAAAGAGAAAGAAGAAGAGAAGAAGAAGAGAAGTTGAAGAAAAGAAAAGATGAAAAGAAGAAAAAAAAGAAAGGAAAAGAGGGGAAGGGGAAGGGGAAGAAAGAAAAGGAGTAACTTGTCCCACCCTTGAATTCTAAAATGCAAACTTGCCTTAATCCTGATAGGTACTGAGCTCTTCTGTCTCTTGACTTGAGCTACTGTTATTACTGAATTCTCAGAACCTCCCAAAAGCTTCAGAATTGGGAAAATTTTTGCTCAGAAGTAAGGCGTTCTCCAAGTAGCACACTACAAATCCAAATCCATTATTATTCTGTTTCTGCAATAAATAGCAGAAATAAGTTTTTGATATTTTTAAGTTTTTTTATATTTTATGATTACATATGAATATCAAAATCTTTGACATTTATTTATCATCAAGGGATGATGAAACTGATAAACATGAAACTGCCAGGATGCTGAGTGCCATTAGCTGAAACTAAAGTATCTAATCACAGCAAGTCAGTTGGAGCAGTAGACCTTTTTGGTTTATGTTAGAACAACTTTTGAGCTATGTGTAGCTATTAATGGACTTCTTATTCCTATGCAAAAATTTCTTGTCTAAATTTTCTACCAACAGAAGATCCGTGAACTTCAGGCTTTTATTTTTTTCTTTTTTGTATCCATATGTTCCTATAAATCTTCATTTATTCATTCAAACATTTCTTTTAATGCATTATTTATATAAAAGAAAAAACAAACAAATAATAATAAAAAAACCCCATGAATCAAACTAACCACTGTTGCTTTCATTTGAACTGGTTAGAAATATTATAGCCCATCTTCCTGTAGAAATGTGTGCTGTTCAGAACAGTTCAATTCCTTGCTCTCCCCATGGAGACTTTTATGTTAGTTGTTCTTGATAATATAGAATTCATACATCTCTTTTACCACCTTGCTACTCTGTAGTATACCTCTCTCTTTCCATCCCACTTCTACCTCTACACACCTTGTTTTTTTTAAGTAGTCTATGACAAAGCTGTTCCCGAGACAACTTCACTCATATCCATTGCTGTGTGAGAAGAATTATAATCTATAATTAGTATCTTATAATGGCAATGGAAATTTAGTTTGGGTTTCATAATCTACTGAAGACATATGCACGGCTAAGAAGCTTAAATTACACTCAAATCCTGGAACATACTAATTCTTTGAAAGAATAACACTAAGACTTTCTTTCTTTTTCTAAGTTGTGAACCCACTGGGGACAAGTGAAAAAACAGAACTGAGCAAGTATGAGTTAAGATTTGAATACAGCCAAGCCTGACCTTTATTTCAGTTGCTGACCATGCTTGTTTAGCCATCCTGAAGTACAAAGGTTTTACTGCTGAAAGATGCAGCTTTTCTTGTCTCTCTTCTAAAAGGTAAATGATGACCATAATATTCATTCTTCTGACATTTCACATGTCACCTTGTATTTCTCTGCACTTGCAATGCAATAATGTTTCTATTCAGAACTATGAATGAAATATGTCTCCAGCAAATCATCCCAGGCATATAAAAGTTCTTCCTTAATATATTTACTGGCCTGGCACACAAGCCTTTTGTGCAGCATTGTATCTGTGCTTTTTAACACCATATATATTCTGTCTATGGTCTCCCATGCCTTTGGTACCTTTTCACATGTACACAGAATCAGTCAGGTTAGAAAAGACCTCTAGAATCACAGAGTCCAATCATTAACCCAGCGCTTCCAAGTTCACCACTAAAACATGTCCCTAAATGCCACATGTACACATCTTTTAAATATCTCCAGGGATGGTAATGCTTCCCTGGGAAGTCTGTTTTCATTGTTTCACTTCCTGTGAACAAGTTTTTCCTAATATCCAATCCAAGCCTTCCCTGGCTCAACTTGAGGCCATCTCCTCTTGTCCTATGTTGCTTGTTACTTGGGAGAAGAGAACTTCCTGCATCTCAATACAATCTCCTTTCACATAGTTGAAGAGGGTGATAAGGACACACCTGAATCTCCTTTTCTCCAGGTTAAACAACCCCATCTCCCTCAGTCATTCCTCATAACACTTACGCACTAGACCCTTCACATGTACATACATATACACACATACACAGAGGCACAAGCTTGGTAAAACACAAGTCTCTCTGCTAATTTTGTACCCCTTCACCTTAATTACATTTTACCTTTGGGAGGGGGGTAGAACACCGTGGTCCCCAAATACTTAATTTCTTCCACGGTATTGCAGTTAAGAGTATTTATATCCCTGCAAATTATTTAGTTCTAGTGAAATGCTATATATATTGGTAACTCTCAAAGGTTGCTGCAACTTTTTTTTAGCATTCTGAATATGCCTCATCTGTCTTTGTCAATCATCAGACATTTCTTGATCACCATTTTTCTTCCATGAACCTGATTACTGTAATTATTTCCCCATACATTTCTTGAGTCAGGTATTACCTCTTTTTAGTATATGTCACTCATCACCAAAATTTCCAAATATCACAGGAAATAACTTTCTATTTTTATCCCAAGAAGTAAATGTTATGTTTACATGAGAAGAATCCCAAAGCACCTAATCTATAAAACAAACCATAAGCCTGCAAATAGGTAAAGAGTTCTTTTCACGGTGGACAAAACATACAGAGAAAACTATTAATCTGCTGTCCACTCTCCTTTTCTTCAAAGACTCAAGTTTTATTGCAAAAGTAAGTTACTTTAACATAAGATCACTGCATAGTCATGACTCTATGACATGATTCCTACAAGGTAATATTTTTACTATAATCTGCCAAAGGCTTTTGTTTTTTCCCTTCTCCTTTTCCCTGCGTCCAGAACTGCTATAACTAGCTTCACGTGCTTAATTTTAAGACTTAATTTTAATTTTAAATGAGGAGCATTTAATTCACAAATGTAACAACTAGGCAAAATCTCATAATTCTTAATTTTTCAGAAAAAATTTCAAAATTGAAAATCTGAACCCAAATTTTGTTGTGTTTTTAAAAGGTATGATATCAGAAATTAATGAGAACTTTGAAGGTCATTTTGCAGGCTCTTTTTTGTGACTTAATGAAATTTAACTGAATCAGTGGTACTTAGATGATGTATATTTTAAGGAACATAGGAAAGACATTACCTTTGTCAAGTTATAAAGAGAAAAATACACTAAGTGATTGAAACTAGAAGACAATTCAGCAAGGCTACGTGTAATTAACAATGTGACTAGGGCCTTACCTGAAAACTGCCTGAAGATGTCTAGTACTTTGGATCAAATAATCTTTTCCTCCTTATGCTGTATTAACCCTGAATATTTCTGTCAGGATTCCCACTGACTCATTGCAATAACATAAGCAACAAGTAGAATTTGAATAGTTCTAAATTATTATAACAGAACATAGATTTTTTTAAAATACTTGCTTAAATTGTTGGAAACCAACTACTTTGAACTGCAGTTTCAAATAATATTTTCCCTTCCATCTTTTGCATAATCACAGAAACTAAAGTAATGGTCTATTTGTTTTGGATATGTGAAAGGAAAGTTTAAGATGTTGTAATAAGTTATTTATACTTGACTGTGACTGACTGTCAAAGGTGAATTACTTGAAATCTCTAACAAAAGGAGTCCAAACCCCCTACATTTGCCCACTTTCTGTAAAGTTACTCTTCACTGGTGTGGTTGATTGGCCTTGGTTCACCCACAGGTGTCACCAAGCCAGAATATCACGCCCCCTTCTCAACAGAAGAGGAGGAGAAAATTCCACAAAATCTTGTGGTTTGACATAAGGAGTTGAATATTACTTCTCAAATACCATCATGGGCAAAACAGACATGCCTTGGAGAAATTAGTTTAATTTCTTGCTGATAAATAAGAAAATAGGATAATGAGAATCAAGACTAAAACTAAAAACACCTCTTTTCTTCCTGGGCTCAACTTCACTTGCAACTTCTTTACCTCCTAACCCCCAAGCAGCAGTGCAGAGGCAAAAGTACAATTTGAACTTAACCTGGCCATTTCTCTTAAAGAATAACAAAAACTCTTTTCATAAATACATCAATAGCAAAAGGAGGGGCAAGGAAAACTTCTGTTCTTTGTTGGATATGAGGGGGAACATAGTTATCAAAGATAAGGAAAAGGCTTAGGTACTCAACACCTTCTTTGCCTCAATTTTCAACACTAAAACAGGTCGTCNGGTACTCAACCCCTTCTTTGCCTCAATTTTCAACACTAAAACAGGTCGTCCTTAGTGCAACTGGCCTCCTGAGCTGGTAGACAGAGATGGTGTTGTGGGGTGAAGCTAAAACTGGTCTTTTTTTTCCCTTTTCCCCTCCCCCCGGCAAGCGGGGGGCAGGGCCGCCCGTTCCCAGGTCCCGGCGGGGGGCGGGGCCGCCCTGTCCCCGGGCCATGATGGGCAGGGATGGGGATGGTCCCCAGCATGGCTGCATTCCCCGCCTGCAGCGTGGGTGCGGTGGCCCCCTTCCCCCACTGTATTCACGCCGGGCGGCATGGCCGTCCTTGGAGGTCGGTGCTGCCACAGCCGTGGCTGTGCCAGCGGCGCGCAGCAGAGGCAGCACACCCGCTGGCACAGGCGCGACGGCGGCTCTTGCCAGCGCGCAGGGCTGGCGCGGCGGCTGCCGATGTGGCTGCGGGTGGGGCACTGAGGGCGCCGCCATGATCGGTCTGCACTTCCGGCCTGCAGGGCCGGCGTCGCTTCCGGCCAGCCTAGCACAGGGACTGTCACGCGGCCGGCCCAGTGCGGGAACTGCCACGTAGCCGGCCCGGCGCATGCGGCCAGGTCAGCATGGGTCAGGGTGGCCCGGAGGAAGTACCAGGACCTCCCGGGAAGCCATGCAGGGCCACGGGGGGACCCGCACTTCCGGCCCGTCCCAGCGCTTCTGTGTGCACACAGGGCCTTATTCAGGGCGGGGCTCGGGTGCTAATCAACCAAGTGGAGAAAGGCCGGCCCCCTGGGGGCCATCCGCACACGCGCAAAGAGGGGTCCCCTATATAAAGGTGAGAGCAGACGCCATTTCTCTCTTTTCTGCTCTGGACACGGCCGCAGCAGCATCGCTCCTCGTCTCCACGCCAAGACTAACCTTCGCGTGTGGACGGATTAGCAATCCAGCGGCGGCAGCCTGGTGTGATATTCCCTGGGGGTGGACTCTTTCGGCGTCGTGTTTTTTTGTGGTATTTCCTGGGGGGTGGACTGGTTTTGGAGTCGCGTTTCTACGCACTTTCCCGCGCTGAGTCCTGCCCCCCGTGGGCAGGCGGATTAGCGATTTCAGCGGCCATAGCCCAGTTTAAAGACCACATCTTTCCATCAGCACTGGAATCCCTTCCCGGGATTGGGGAAGGGAGGGGGAGGGGGGCTCGCGGTTTCTAACTGTCTGAGTGTTTTTCTTCAGAAAGCAGAGCGGAGGCTCAGCGATACTGTAGGGTCCTCAGATCGGCCACGGAAATCCAGGGAGAGCTGAGGTCGCGGTCCTTCTCTAATTATCCCGGCGTCTCTTCCGGAGCCCCCAACAGAAAACCAGCTATCCTAGAGCTTTCCCATCCCTACACGGGGTCTGAGAGAGCTTAATTTGTCTGGTTTTGCACTTTATTGTCGGTCTTTCTCTGTGTGTGAAATAAACTGTGTTACTTGTGTGTTTTCTTTNTAGTTTAATTTCTTGCTGATAAATAAGAAAATAGGATAATGAGAATCAAGACTAAAACTAAAAACACCTCTTTTCTTCCTGGGCTCAACTTCACTTGCAACTTCTTTACCTCCTAACCCCCAAGCAGCAGTGCAGAGGCAAAAGTACAATTTGAACTTAACCTGGCCATTTCTCTTAAAGAATAACAAAAACTCTTTTCATAAATACATCAATAGCAAAAGGAGGGGCAAGGAAAACTTCTGTTCTTTGTTGGATATGAGGGGGAACATAGTTATCAAAGATAAGGAAAAGGCTTAGGTACTCAACACCTTCTTTGCCTCAATTTTCAACACTAAAACAGGTCGTCCTTAGTGCAACTGGCCTCCTGAGCTGGTAGACAGAGATGGTGTTGTGGGGTGAAGCTAAAACTGGTCTTTTTTTTCCCTTTTCCCCTCCCCCCGGCAAGCGGGGGGCAGGGCCGCCCGTTCCCAGGTCCCGGCGGGGGGCGGGGCCGCCCTGTCCCCGGGCCATGATGGGCAGGGATGGGGATGGTCCCCAGCATGGCTGCATTCCCCGCCTGCAGCGTGGGTGCGGTGGCCCCCTTCCCCCACTGTATTCACGCCGGGCGGCATGGCCGTCCTTGGAGGTCGGTGCTGCCACAGCCGTGGCTGTGCCAGCGGCGCGCAGCAGAGGCAGCACACCCGCTGGCACAGGCGCGACGGCGGCTCTTGCCAGCGCGCAGGGCTGGCGCGGCGGCTGCCGATGTGGCTGCGGGTGGGGCACTGAGGGCGCCGCCATGATCGGTCTGCACTTCCGGCCTGCAGGGGCGGCGTCGCTTCCGGCCAGCCTAGCACAGGGCCTGTCACGCGGCCGGCCCAGTGCGGGAACTGCCACGTAGCCGGCCCGGCGCATGCGGCCAGGTCAGCATGGGTCAGGGTGGCCCGGAGGAAGTACCAGGACCTCCCGGGAAGCCATGCAGGGCCACGGGGGGACCCGCACTTCCGGCCCGTCCCAGCGCTTCTGTGTGCACACAGGGCCTTATTCAGGGCGGGGCTCGGGTGCTAATCAACCAAGTGGAGAAAGGCCGGCCCCCTGGGGGCCATCCGCACACGCGCAAAGAGGGGTCCCCTATATAAAGGTGAGAGCAGACGCCATTTCTCTCTTTTCTGCTCTGGACACGGCCGCAGCAGCATCGCTCCTCGTCTCCACGCCAAGACTAACCTTCGCGTGTGGACGGATTAGCAATCCAGCGGCGGCAGCCTGGTGTGATATTCCCTGGGGGTGGACTCTTTCGGCGTCGTGTTTTTTTGTGGTATTTCCTGGGGGGTGGACTGGTTTTGGAGTCGCGTTTCTACGCACTTTCCCGCGCTGAGTCCTGCCCCCCGTGGGCAGGCGGATTAGCGATTTCAGCGGCCATAGCCCAGTTTAAAGACCACATCTTTCCATCAGCACTGGAATCCCTTCCCGGGATTGGGGAAGGGAGGGGGAGGGGGGCTCGCGGTTTCTAACTGTCTGAGTGTTTTTCTTCAGAAAGCAGAGCGGAGGCTCAGCGATACTGTAGGGTCCTCAGATCGGCCACGGAAATCCAGGGAGAGCTGAGGNCCGGGAAGCCATGCAGGGCCACGGGGGGACCCGCACTTCCGGCCCGTCCCAGCGCTTCTGTGTGCACACAGGGCCTTATTCAGGGCGGGGCTCGGGTGCTAATCAACCA
>VYZS01064487.1:21663-40572 GCA_013400695.1 Neodrepanis coruscans
TGTAGTGTCTATATTTGTGTATTGGGCGTTCTCCTGTTTCTTGGGCTGAAGCGATTCAGTGTGCCAGCAGGGAAAGGCTGGTTCTCTCTCCAGCCTAATCAAAACACTGCAGATGCTGAAGTAGAATAACACTTTGTACACTGAAATACTAAGAAGAGACAGTGGTCTGAAGACAGAATAAGACACTTACCAAATCTGCCTTCCTAAAATGGGTCATCTTGCAGTGAGGAACAAAGTCCACAGGTTCATCTGTTCATTTTTAATTTCCTTAGTGCATCAGGGAATTTCCTTTTTTATGTAGTCTCTCCTCTTGCTCTTCATGGACACACACGTGTTTCCTACCTCTCTGAAAAGAAGGGCTGCGACAGAAGAAAGATTGCAATCAATAAAATGCTACCTGAAAAGAGTGCAACATGCAGTATCCTCCTGTCAAGCCCAGAGGGTAGACATGAGCCTGTCTGTCATGAAGCAACCAAATGTTTGAGACCTATTCCATTCAGACTGCTGATAAAAGTGAGCCCAGGTGGGATTAGGGCTGTCAAAACAAAAGGCCAGTCTTTTAACTCAGATATTTAAGCCAGATTTAAAGCAAACACCCAGCCTGGCTGAATTCTTTTAGAAGACAGACAAGGGGTGGACAATGAATAACTGCCTTCTTCTCTCTTTACTTGGCATTAAACTACCTGACACTGGGAACAATCAGAGGACTAAGTAGATTTGCAGCGTGGAATAGAATGGTTTCAGAAGCACCAGGTTGCTCTTGGATTGAATTCCTCTCGTAATTCCAGTCTCCTTGGTCAGAGAGAAAAGGAAGGGGGCACTCTGTGTCCTACAGTTAAATTAAAATGGCCTTTCTGTGCTTCATTCTGTATCCAGGGAGCTTGAAGGGATCTCCTAAGTAGCTGCATATTGAGGATCAGGTGCCAGAGGCTCTGAAAACCTTCACATTGAGACTGTTGGCTTCTCTGAAGCTGGAAGTGCTGAATCTCATGTGACATAAACCTAAGCAATACTGAATCAATTAAATGAGCTGCCCAAGAGAAAAGTCTTTCAAAGAGGCTTACCCCCTCAATCACCCCATCACTTCCCCCATCTCTTGCTACCCATCAGAACTGGGAGTATATGCTCTACCCCAGACGTTTCTGTTGCAGGTAAAACCTGTTTCACAGGCAGGTGGCAAACAAAAGTATCCATCCACTGGTATGCAGGCAGATCAGGAATGCCCTTTCCCATAAAAAGTATAATGACCTCTAAGTAAATGAGGTGTTTCTTACTACCTGCCTTAAACATCACTAGAATGTGGAGTGAAACCAGCTTCAAGTCCAGACCTGACACTATTGAGCCCTACCCAAACAACCAGCAGCTATCAGATTAGTTAATAAAAAACATTACTACCAGTTGCTTTTCTACTCTAAGCCAAGAGGAAAAAAGCGGACCCGCATAGTTGCCAATGATATATTTTGGAAAGACCATCATCTCAATAAAACACAATCATTTCCCAGTTAAGAAACATGGTCTCCAGCAAGACTCAGCACAGATCTCATGGAGCTGCACTCTGTATTGGTATGAGTTGAGCACTGGTCAGATCTCAATTGCTACACCCAGCAGTGTCTCAGTGCCCTAAATCAAAATTTGAGCATTAAACTAATTAGCAGTATGCTAGTGCTTTTATACATCCCCTGAAAACAACAGGATAAAAGATAAATAAGTTGTTAGCCTCTTCTAAAGGCTTTCAGACTATTTATTTATAGAGTCATTTATAGGTGCCCTTCACAGAAGCATCTGACCTTTTCATAATGATTACTGAACCTCTCCCATGAAGATAGCATTATAGTGCCCATTTTAAAGAGATGAGAACATAGACTAAAAGCAAGTAAATTAAATAATCTGATGGTGGATGCAAGCTGTTCCACAGACACATGCCAAACAAGATGCTGCTGCTCTCTCACATCTCCTTTAAAAGCCACTCAGACTGGTCTGTTGCTGCTGGAAGAACTTTGCAAGACTATAACAGATCAGCACTGAACCCAGCAATATGGCAGTAATATGATGCTCATAGACAAACCATCCCATCAAACACCAGAAGCACCTTCTGATTACTATTCCTTTTTGTGGAATGAACTTATGAGTGACAAAACCACACTTCTGAGGCTTGATTTCCTTTCAGTCTCCCAAGTTGCTCTTGGTGCAACTCTCAGGCTTCTTCTGTCTGGAAATTGAGGCACAGTGGAGAACCGAGCAAAGATTCATTCCAGCCCTTTGAACAAACCCGCCACTTATAATATTTAGCTTTTATTTGTTATCAGTGAAACAGAGGTTGTTGTACTGACATTTGTCCATAAGTACCAACTGCAAATTTGATTCCTTCCTGCACTGCCATTCTAGAAATTTTCCAGTTTGTTTTTCTCAGGTCAAGATGCCGTCATGCCACCAAAACAAATATAAAAAAGGTACTTCTAGAACTGCATCTGGGTGACAAATTTAACCTTTCTGTTTCTAGAGGATTACTGGTTTTATGCCTGCATCCCAGGGCACTGAGAATCACCTAATGAAACCAAAGATGTGGGAAAACTCACTGACTTTCATTATCAGAAAAGAAGAGACCTAAGAACAGCTGCAAATTAAGTACTGTCATGTCCTAACTTTGTGCTTTTTGCCACAGAAGCTGTTGGCATCTCAGCTAAAGAATTCTCCTGGAAATATAAAAAAACGTAAGAGACCACCCTGAAAACTCCTTCCAACTTGATGTTTACACCGGAGAACTTTCTGTCCAAAATCAGATTTAAAAGAACAAACAAACAAGCCTTAAAGCTTCTCCACTGGTGAGGAAAAGAAGCATAGGTATAACATATCTCTCACCTGAAGGTAATTTGTTAGCAAGTCCATGGAAATTTCCTCAGTCCTACTCTTGCCCAATGTTGAAGGGATGCACTACCAAGAGGCATATATTTGTCTTAAGCTGTGCTACCAACAAATTCTTTTCCTATACAAAGGATAATAAAAGAGTGGAGATGGGTTAATCTGGCCCATTTCTTTTCACACTTAAACAGCTTCCAAAAGAGCATGAAATATCCACTCACCTCATGTCCTAGAGCGCCATGTTTGAGGCATCTAGGGATTCAGCAGCAGTGATGTCACAGAAACTCACCCAGACAGCTGGGGTTTCCATACCATATGGTTAATGATTTGATTTTATACCTTAGTATTCTAATTGAGCATCACCATACAAGTAATTCCAGACATCTGTACCACATTTTTAAGTAGCAGCTCAAAGCTCACAGCCCTCATTTTACATTTCAGCTTGGCATCAGCGAGAGAAACAGCACCATCATGTTGTGCTATATTATATGGTCCTCACTTAAAACAGTGCAGTTCAGAGGTTACCATTCTATAAAGTATTTGTTTTTATTGCGGTCCTCTTTTGATACTTCAAAGAAAGATAAGGGTAAGATAGGGACACATATAAAGCAATTTTATTGTCTGAGCACTCACAGGGTTACACAAAGACTTAGTGCTTGCTTTCAGCTTTTTTGCTATTGTTTTTTTAAATAAGAAAAACCTTGCAGGAGACACGGAAACAATTGAACAATTATTTGTTCAATTGACATGATGGCTCTTAGGCTAGCTTCTGATTTTGAACTATCATTTTAGCAAATAAAGGTCAGACTATTTCCAGACAACAGTGGATGTACTACGCAACCTTGTAATGCCTGCAGAAATGGAGGAACTAATGAAGGAAAAAAATATCTCCGTTATCTAGACCTGACCACAAGTGTACTCTTGCCAGGACTCTTAATGAATATTTTGCTGCTTTGTGCTCTTTGCTAGATACCTGCCCTCCAACAACTGCAGATTCTGGAAACACGTTACAATTCCAAGAGATTGTGCTGGAACAAGTAGTATTTTAACTAAAAGTCAAAGAGACCCTGCAGAAAGACCTAGATAAATTAGAGGGCTTGGCAATCAATAACAAGGGCAAGTACTAGATTCTGGATGGGGCAACTCTGCATGCATGTACAGACAGAAATGAAACACTGGAGAACAGTGCCACAGAAGCAGACCTGGGGGTCCTGGTCTTTGGCAAGTTGAATATGAGTCAGCAGTGCTCTGACAGGCAGGAAGGCCAACTGTGTCCTGGGGGGCATCAGGCAAAGAATCACCAGCTGGTTGAGGGAGGGAATTGTCCCACTCTGCCTTGCACTGGTGTGGCCTCTCCTTGAACATTGTGTGCAGTTTTGGGCACCACAATATATGAAAGATGTAATGCTATTAGAGAGTGTCTAAAGAAGGGCAATGAAGATGTTGAAGGGTCTTGAGGGGAAGTTGTATGAGGAGCAGCTGAGGTCATTTGTCTGTTTAACCTGGAGAAGAGGATACTGAGAGGATACCTCATTGCAGTCTACAGCTTCCTCATGAGCAGAAGCAGAGAGGCAGGCACTGATCTCTGTGGGGACTAGTGACAGGACCCAAGGGAATGGCACAAAACTGTTACAGGGAAGGTTTAGTCTGGATATTAGGAAAAGGTTCTTCACCCAGAGGATGGTCAGGCACTTGAAGAGGCTCCCCAGGGAAGTGGTCAAAGCACCAAGTGTGACAGAGTTCTTGAAATGCTTGGACAATGCTCTCAGGTACACAGTGGGATTCTTGGGATTGTCCTGTGCAGGGCCAGGAGTTGGACTTTGATGATCCTAGTGGGTCCCTTCGAAATCAAATATTCTATGATTCTGTGATTAAAAGCTGGAAAATAATTTTGGTGAATCTTCAAGGATGTGCATTCTGCAAATAAAGACTTTTTGTGCTTTTAAACCTTACTCTTTTTCTTTTACCTTAAAGAGGTAGTGTTATGCTTCAATTGAGAAAAGAGCTTGCCTGTTGTAAGTGGTGGGGAAGAAAGATGAAGCAAAGCAAACCCAGCCTTTTTTGACTTACTGGCTTTCCAGTAAAAGCCATTAAACAGCAAGAGCTGGTCTCCTGAGCCAAATAAGTTCAGGCTAAATCTTTACTGAGTAGACCTGACCTGAGGTGCTGTCACACAGCAGCACCACAAGCAGCCCATCTTGAGGCATGTATATGATCTGAATTTGCTACACATTGCTAAATTCTATGAGCATACCCTTACCTTGATCTCAGCCAGCAACACACAGAGGTGCCAAGTCACCTTTGCCTTCTCTTTGAGGGATGTGCTCCTGCTTCTTCTTCAAGGTGCTAGCTGTAAGAACTGGGGACAGCCAGTATCACTGTGGGAAATACAGAGTAGTGCCGCACCGAAAGCATAAGTGAAGACCTGGTGATGGTACAGTGTAAGTCACACACCTCTTTGGGTTCAATGGATTCAATGCATGAGCCTTAAAGGGGGTAAGAAAAGCTTCAGTTTGGGTCTCACAGCACAGCATCGGACTGACCCCTCCAAACTAGGCTTGATAGCCTATAGTACTAGTTACCACTTCTAAAAGTTGAGTGAAAAGTCCCAGACTCCACTGACATACTGCTAAGTCTATTCTTAAGTTTTAAGCAGCATTTAAGTCGTCAGAAAGGTTTGTTCTAGATCCTCTATTTCACCCGTGGGAGAGCAGTACAGTATTTCTTGCTTATATAAGCATTTCAGTGTGATTGACTTTGGGTAGCACAGAGCTGAAGTCATGCCAGACCTGTTTCATTCTGACATTTATTTGTGCAATGAAATCCAAGGATCTTTTCTTTTATCTTTTTTTCCCTGTGTGCTTCACTCAGTACTCTCTCTGTGACACTGAAATTCATCATACTGCAGGCCCATTAGATTGTGCGTGCCAACAATGTTAGAACTCTGTGATGAAGGAAAGACAGGAGTAAGAAAAAAAATATGTGGCTTGAGGAAGTAAATTTTAATTTCTTCCCAAGATTTCTCTGATTTAGGGTAAGATTCTCTTGCCCTTAATCATTCTGCAGTACACTAACCTCCCTCTCAAGGAGGAGGCAATGAATAAATGCCATGCAGCCAGAGGCATTTTTCCTCCCATTCATTCAAGCACTGCATAAGATGCCCAAAGCAGCCTTTCATAGCATTAACCTGCCCAACAGCGAGAAATGTCCACAAAAAGAGCCATTTCCTCAATTAAAGAAAATTAGAGGGATGATTAGAGAGAAGTGGTTCTTTCCCACTTCTGATTACTGACAGACACACACAGCTCCAGGATCTGGAACAGAAGCATTTCTCTAACACTTTCCCATACAAGCTCCTGCATTTGTTTTTACTCTGTGTTCCTCCCTGCCCCTCCCATTCAGAAACAGGTTGAAGCGGAGTGTTTGTGGCTGATTCTTGTAATTTCAGAGCCCTCCTGCAATTGCTGATGAGTGGAAGAAGCCTTTCTCCTTAGTGAAAAAGAAAGGTCACCTGAAGTACAATGCAGAAAAGTCTCCCCATTGCTACCTGAGTGCCGTAGAAGATAGAAAAAGTATCAGTCTGTTGTGGGTTGGAAAAATAAAACCGTTCCCCCCCCCATTCCCCGCCGGGGCTGTCCCGTGGTCCTGGGGCTGTCACGCCCGTGGAGACCACGTTGGGAATGGAGCCACCGGCGGTGGTACGGCACGCGCCAGGAGCCGCCGGGGCTGCGGGCGATGGTGCCACGATGGCCAGCGGCAACGGCAGAGCAGTAGCAGCGCCGGGCGAGCCAGCAGCAGCGGCGGCGCCGGGAGAAACCAGCGAAAGCGGCGGCTTTGCCCGGCCCCGGGAGTGGCCAGGGCCGGCTCCTTACCTGCGGCTCCGGCCCGAGGTGGAGTCCTGGCACGGCGCAGCCCCGGCTTCGCCGAGCGGCGCAGCGCGGACTTGCTGGTGTTGGCGGCGCTCGCGCCGTCCGGAGTCACCGCTCGGCACGGCCGGCGGGAGCGGCGCCGGNCACTAAATCTCTCCTTGGGCTAAGGAAGGGAGGGAGGGGGTGCGCGGTTTTTATAATTTTATTGAGTTGTTCCCTCAGTCAAAACTGGGCAGAGGCTCACGGCTAAGGGGATCTTCAGACCACGTGCTCCCTTCTAATTACCCCAGAGTCTCCCAGACGGGCCCAGAGATAGAGAGAGAGACAAGCACTACCTCCAGAGCGTCCTCACCTCAAACGCGGGACCTGGAAAATTTAATTTGTTTGTCTGTTTTGCACTTTATTTGTCGGGGTTTGGTGTTTGTGCAAAATAAACTGTGATATTTGTGTGTTTTCTTCATTTTGGGGTGTGTTTGTGACTTCTCCCAGAGTCTCAGGTCCAAAATCACTGAATTTGTGGTAAAACCGCCACACAGTCCCACTGTCACAAGTCCTATTAGTTTTCAGCGGATGCTTGGCTTGCTTACAAAATGCCATACAGGAAAGCAATCCATATAGCCAGGGTTTGAGCATATGGTGGGAATCCAGCCAGGGCTATGTGCTCTCAAATGTAAAGCAACATGGAGGCAGGAGGAGCAGTATTGACACTTAGCGGCAGATATGCAATAATTGCTCACTTATGCCGTGTGAGGTTAGCGGCTCTGCTGTTAATTTATCTGAGGTCTTTCACATTCATCTCTAGGTGATTTGTGTTCAATTTTGCTTGAATTTCATCGTAGTCAATGGTCCAAAATAATAGCAAACTGAAATAGCTGAGAGCAAGTGCTCATTTTCGTTGCCTCTCTTGGATGTGAGCACCATTAGCATTCCTGGGTTCGGCACTGCAAATACACACGCCTGTGTCAAACAACACTGGGTAGTTATAGTGCTGCTCTGATAGAGTTCAGGTCTTTTATATCCAGTTAATGACAACTGGTCCTAATGACACCCAATCCTCCATCTGCCTCAGGGCTGCAGAAAAGTTAGGCCATGATCAGGAAAAGATGCAACATTGTTTTAGTTAGAATGCAGATACTCAGGCTTGGTCTTTAGTCACCATCAAATGAAGGGTCTCTCTGGTAGCCAGGGATGCCTGCTGTCCACCTGACTCATGGTGTTTGAATTCAGGCAGTATCAGCAGAGACAAAGATGACAAAATATGGTGCAGGAGGGCAGGGAGGAGAGGGGGAGGGCAGAAGAGAAGGAACAATCTCAGATAAGAATTAAATGGAGCAAGAAGACTCAAAACAGATAAATGAGATTTATCTTGAATAGTAAAGTCATGGGGAGGACAAGAGAGGAGAAAAATACAAAGTGATCCTCAAAGGGTTTCACAGAAAAAGGCAGAAATGGAAGGTGGTTGGGAGGCACTGAGAAACCTGAGACATACATGGAAAGAAACAAAAGAGACAAAAGAGAAAAATCAGAAAAAATATGGATACCACAGAACCATACCTCTGACTACTGCCTTCTCCCTTCCTGAAACTTATCTGGGGTTTTGCTTGTAGCTCTGTTACCATGACCTTACATTGAGGATGTCACTGTAAATTAAATACAAAAAGTCACAGAAATGACAGGGCACATTAAAAATATTGTGTATTAAAATATCTCATTAAGGGCAAAACACGCCTCTTTATTCTTGTCTGTTACCAATAAGAAGAGGTTGCAGCATGTAGTGTTTTTCTGTGCACATAGCATTTGCAGGATCAGGCAGCTGGATCTCTTTGCAGCTTACTGTGTTGAGCAGTGCTCCTCCCAGATAGCAAAGCCTGATGATGCTACTCTTCTTCTCAAGCAACTACTGTTCTTATCTAACAAGGCCAAGTAGCAAACACAAACCCTCCCCTTCCCAAGTAGATTTATTAATCTTGTCCCATTTGCAAATTTTCCCCTAAAAAAAGGTGGAGATATGTTGGAGAGTAATCAGAAGGCAGTTTTTGAGCTCTACTTTATTACAGAACTCTGCTGATGGAGAAAACACAGGATGCAGCTCTTTCTTCAGCTGTGGTGTTTATTGAATTGCTCTTTCTTGTGCTATCTCTGCTTGTCTTTCCCTGAGCTTAAACACCATCTTTCCTCACTGACAGAGACTCTCTCTTACTTGGATAGACAAAACTTGTAAGAATTGACATACTTGTCAGATTTGTTCAGATTAAGGATTACTGGGAAGGAAAAAAAATAGAAGAGGATCACTACATAAAAAAAAAGCATTATAGATAGGCTTGGAAAACAGTTGCACCCGATAATCTTTGATTGACCTTCCTGATGCTATCAAAACTGAGAGCAGTGAACCATGTGCTTTCCATTTGATTTGTTGTGTTCATGTTCAATAGGTTAAAATCTAGGACACGTCTTGAAAGACAGCTGTTTGACTGGGGCAAACAAAACTGTCTGCTTGATGATGCTATTCTATAATACCTATAAGTTTTTGTAAAGTGCTTGCCATCTCCCAATGGCAGAGGAGCTGCCAACTTCAAGGAGTCACTGCTTAGTAATACAAATCCTACTCACAGAATAGGAGCTGTCACTGTTGAAAACCACCTTCCTGGCTTCATTGACACCTCATGCCACTAGTAGGGCTAATGATGATTTGCGTATGTCAGGTTCATAAAGTCAAGAAAGAGTTTAAGGCTCTTTCAAACGCTAAGTGCTTCTTGAACCTCACTAAATTTCTGCATATATGATAATTCTGACCTCTGAAATAGCATACTATAAATACCAGAATTCAGAAGTAGACAGAAGGGCTGAAGCTGCACAAGTCAAATACACCATGACAGAATCCCCTTCTGCACACAGGAGCCTGTGCTACATCTGCTGATCGGCTCCAGCATGCTGCTGTCTGTGCCAACAAAACATTTCCCAAATTCTGCCATTAGCACAACCCGGGAAGTATGTCCAACAGGCAGGTTCCATGTGGGCCTGCAGCTCAGCGGAAAGATTTTAACAGTATGGACAAGGTCAAGTCCTGCCAGCTGGCCTGAGAACCAAAAACTGCTCTCTGCTACTGTTTAATCTACCAGCGCAGATGTTGCCCACAGCTGATGGGAGCTCTGACAGTGCTCACTTCCTCACATGCCATCCACCGTTTACTTTCTCCAACCTGAAAACTTGAAAAGCTTTAAGGATCACCATCCTAGACTGTCCTACCTTTATAACACGTACATAAAGCCACTTCAAAAAACTACTCTAATTGAGATGCTGCTGTTTTGCCTGCTATCATGTTCTGGATACCTCTATAATGCTGCATTTTAGTCTGATTTGCACGCACAGGCGAAGGTTTGCTGGTTTGAGGTCCAAAGGACAAACTGCACAACTTGATATAGCTAGACACCACTGGCTACTTCTTACAGAGGACTTTAAGCAGACAGAAATCTTAACAAACTGTAAGTCAAATACATTGGTATGTTTAACCTCCATTCCCGCTCTAAGTAAAGCTTAGGTTCATGATCACGTAAGGATCCTGAATGTACACAAGTCTATGGACCTGATGAGATACATCTCAGAGTCTCAAGGGAATTGACTCATGTAGCTGCCAAGCCACTCTCCATGATATTTGAAAAGTCATGACAATCAGATGAAATTCCAGGTGACTGGAAGAAGGAAAACATTGTACACATCTTTAAAAAGGGTAGAAAGAAGGGCCCTACAAAGTACTGGTCAGGCCTGGGAAGATTATGGAACAGGTCCTCCTAGAAGCTCTTCTAAGGCACATGGAGAACAGGGAGGTGATTTTGGACAGCCAGCACAGCTTCATCAAGGGCAAGTCCTGCCTGACCAACCTAGTGGCCTTCTGTGACAGAGTGACTCCATAAGTGGACAAGAGAAGAGCTAATTGCCCACTGGCAAACAGCATATTATTATCATAGAATCATGAAATAATTTGGTTTGGAAGAGACTTTTACAAGTCATTTCATCCAACCTCCATGCAATAAACTTGGACGTCTTCAAGTAGACCAGGTTTCTCAGAGCCCCATCCAACCTAACCTTGAAGGTTTTCAGGGATGGGGCATCTACCACATCTCTGGGCAACCTGTTCCAGTCATTCACCAACCCCATCATAAAAAATATCTTCCTTACACCTACTCTAAATCTACCCTCTTTTAGTTTATGACCATTACCCTTCATCTACATGCCCTGCTAAAAAGTTTGTTGCCAGCTTTCCTATAAGCCTCCTCTACCTGCTGAAAGGCTGCTATAAGTTCTCCCCAGAGCTTTCTCTTCTTCAGGCTGAACAGTCCCATCTCTCTCAGCCTGTCTTCATAGGAGAGGTACTCCAACTATATGATCATCTTCGTGTTCCTCCTCTGGACCCATTTCAACAGGTCAACATCCTTTCTGTACTGAGGACTTCAGAACTGAATGTATTCCTCTAGTCAGCGTCTCAAAAAAAGAGCAGAATTCCCTCTCTCAACCTGCTGACCCCTCTGCTTTTGATGTAGGATGCTATTGGTTCTTTGTTCTGCAAGTGTACACTGCCAGCTCATGTCCAGCATCTCATCCACCAGCATCTGCAAGTTCTTTTTGGTAGGTCTGTTCTTGATTCATTCATCCCTCAGCCTGTATTGATATCATGGGTATTCCTTAGGAACAGGAATTAAGCAGAATGACACACATGCTGAGGATGTTCCTACAAACCACTTAAGTTATTTATAAAATAACATTTAACTTAAAAAAAGAAAGAAAAAAAAAGCCTCTTTCTGAAGAAATTCTATGATTCACTCCTAAGTGAATGCCTGATTTCATAGTTAACTAGAATGTATTACTTCATAGTTATTGCATTGCACAGGTGACATATATTATTATTTTAAGATATTTTCTCTTGGTTTTTATAATCTCTTTTGAAAGCAAGTTATTATTCAATGAGAAGTAATGTCATTGAAAATTTGCAGCCCTGCATAGTTCCATCCTGTTGTCTGGAATCTCTGATGTCTAATAAGATGCAAGTTTTCCTACTGTCCAATGTTCCTACTGCTGTTCAATGTTTCTTCCCTGCAATCAGGGATGTCATTTTGGTGGGAGTAACACTGGTTCTCACTCTCTTGGCATCTGACTCCCTTTCTAAGTGGAGCTTAATTAAAAAAAAATCTAAAATTAGATATCTAAGGAGGGACACTGAAGAAAAAAGAGATAGTTGAGGGTGCCTCAGCTCATTTCTCCATGAAGTTTTCAGAAGACAAAGAGGACTGTTGCTCTTTAATCACACAAAAATTTATATATTGCATAAGGTCCTTGGCATAAGGTACTATGACTGCAGGAGCCCTGTACAGCTCTTGGCTCTCTCAAAGTCAGTCCAAACAACTATTTCCCACACTTATGGTGGTTTTCAAAATAACTGATCTTTAAGTGCATCTACAACATGAACAGGCTAGATTTTGAAAACATCACTCATAAGAACTCCATCTCCAGCTGAAGAATCCATGTAGCCCAAAAAACGAGAAAAAAGCAGACATTAGGAGATGTTAGCGGAGGACTTTGCAGATTACTTATCTCCAACTGAGGTCAAGTGACAAAGTGTTAACATATTGAACATTTTTAGAGCTGGGAGATCACTTCCCAGCTAGCTTTATTGGTTTTCAAAATTAGTCTTGATTATCCTGGTGTTAACATGAGGTATGAAAATGAGGTATGAGGTATCCAGTCTCAGTGATCAGACTTGTAAGCCTGTGCTCTATGCTAACCCAGAAAACTTTGCAGGCTGAAAATATGTCTTACTGACTTCTAAGAGTAAATCTTGTCCACAGTATTATAATACCAGTTCAGCTATCAGAAAAGAAATACATTTCCTGGGTCCTGAAACACTGAAAGGTTCTTGGATTTTGTCTTCCAAAGGGAAAAATAGAGAGATGCTTTTCAGGCTGCCACATAAATTGCCCTTCCAAAAAAATTTCTGCAAGAGCAAATGTGCAGAAGAAAGAAGAAGAAGAAAATTTCTTCTGTTGATTCTACAGTCTGAGCCATGGCACTATTTCAAGACTGACAGACCACAGGAGAGTTAGATACTCCTGGACCGTTTTGGCATTAAAGATGTGGCTAAGATAAACAGCCAAGCTCTACAGAAGAATGTTTTCACAGCTCACCCAGTCTAGCAGCTGGGCCTCACTAAAACGCCAAAGCATAAAAAATCAGCTGAAGCCACCTGCCAAATCCAAAATTCAAACAGTGGAACTAGCCTAGGCAATTATGGAGAAGCTTATCACCAGGGAAAGGCTGCATGCTGTATTCTTGAAGCAGAAAGAAAACCAGCATTGTGAGTAGAGTATCTCTAACACTATTAATTTATGAAGGGAGGAAGTCCAAGTAATAACCTTCACAAAGAAAGGCAGGTCTGAAGCTGCGAGTTACACATTTTTTTCAGAAATTCTACACACAGTAGTTGCCCTTGTCTTAATGAGGTGAGGAAGATGAGATTTCTCCAGCTCTGTCACATGGGCATGAATCACTGAGGATTCCCGTGGCCAAGCACAATTTCTCTATTTGAACATTTTTAAAGAATTTTGTCCACTCACTACCCCTCCTGTAAAAATACATATATCAGTGCTGCTGAATTCATTTATATTCCAGATCCTAAGAAGTTCAGAAAAGTCAATGTTAACATTTTGCAGAATCAAAATCCAGTGTAAACAAGTAGACTCAAATTTCCTTTACTCTGGTTGTGGGGGAAAACAGAACATTTTTAAACCTGAGCAAAAATTCAAATGCACATATAAGCTATGAAGCACTTGACTAACACAGCATGTGCGAGGTATACAGAAGAGACAGACGGAGAAGTGGGTAAGATGAGATTCTCATGCTGTCCCTTAAGCCATACAGAGATCAAGCAAGGAACAGGCAGGCAAGAGCAGGAACGGCAAGGTAAAGCAAGGCATTATCAACTGCTTCACCTACTAAAAAAAACTCAAACAAGTNTTAATTTATGAAGGGAGGAAGTCCAAGTAATAACCTTCACAAAGAAAGGCAGGTCTGAAGCTGCGAGTTACACATTTTTTTCAGAAATTCTACACACAGTAGTTGCCCTTGTCTTAATGAGGTGAGGAAGATGAGATTTCTCCAGCTCTGTCACATGGGCATGAATCACTGAGGATTCCCGTGGCCAAGCACAATTTCTCTATTTGAACATTTTTAAAGAATTTTGTCCACTCACTACCCCTCCTGTAAAAATACATATATCAGTGCTGCTGAATTCATTTATATTCCAGATCCTAAGAAGTTCAGAAAAGTCAATGTTAACATTTTGCAGAATCAAAATCCAGTGTAAACAAGTAGACTCAAATTTCCTTTACTCTGGTTGTGGGGGAAAACAGAACATTTTTAAACCTGAGCAAAAATTCAAATGCACATATAAGCTATGAAGCACTTGACTAACACAGCATGTGCGAGGTATACAGAAGAGACAGACGGAGAAGTGGGTAAGATGAGATTCTCATGCTGTCCCTTAATCAAGCAAGGAACAGGTCCATAGAAGACAAATCCTGAAGGTCAACTGAAACATTAAAGTCTGTTTTGTTTACTGCTTGAAACACTTTCACTGACCAGGGAAACACCTGATTTAATAGTCTCTGTTCCTCTATGTCCCATTCAGCCTATGATCACCCAGTCCAGAAATGCTATGCTGGCAAACCCAAACTCTAGAGCACTGAAGCTTTCTTCGTCTTCTAAAGCCAAAGAGAGAGAAACATGCTATGCTAGGTCAGAGCAGTAGTCTAAGTAATACTAAAATAACAAGCATCTTTGAAGCTTTTTAATTTCACTAGTATCTTTTGTATCACAAGGAAAGTAAAAGTAATCTCATTCTTTCTCATCACCAATACATACATAATCTCTTTGCTTCCTCCCTCCTTTCCTAATAATTTTGAAAATCTTATTTTCTAGATATTTTCTATTTTTCTTCCACTTGGTGAAGGCTGCAATAAGCCCACTGAGGGAAAGAGATGCTACAGTGGACAACCTGTGCCTCACTGCAAACAGCAGATGAGAGGGAACAGCAGCTAGACTATAACCAAAGGCCATGAGATTGCCAGTCATACCCCAGGATGTTCAGTAAAGGACCATCTTCCAAGAAGATGAGCTCAGTGTCCTCCTCTGCATAGGAGGGAAGCTATAGAAGATGAGCACTTTGCAGCCACAGTTATGCCTGTGCCTGCAGCAAAGCAGAAGTTCATGTGCATACATAGATTCATTTGCAATTTCTGCCTGGTTACTTCCACTGAGAAGCTGATTCGACTATATTTGGCATTGCCACAGCACCCCAAAAATCTCTGAGTAGAAAGGACAGTCTTTGCAGAAATGTTACACTTCCTAATTGGATGGTTTTTTTCATGTGCACTTTGCTTCATTTTATAAAGCAACACTAATGTTGAAGCCCAGACCTTGCACCTCAGAACATACAATTCCTCCTGTGGCAAGGCTTGTGACAGAGCAAATGTATCGCCTTCTTGCTAATGGAGAAAATTCATCATCCAAAGTAATTTAAACCACTCAAATGGTCAAGTTCATGAAGGCCACAATGACTGTGGCTAAGACCCTAGCTGAGGCAATTGCATTCAAAGCCTTCTTGCATGTTTTGCTAAGAGAGAAGCAGAGCTCTTCTCTGTCTCTAAGGCTTGAGACTGAGGTTATGATGTCTGATTAAGGCACTTCAGCAAGGTATCCGAGACTAAACCGGATAGTTAATACCCTCCGATTTCAATACTTGCATTCATCAGCCTGCAGCGATGCCTAGGAAGGAGCTGGAATTTGTATGGACAGTGACAGTGCTTATGCTGACCTTCTCATTGCTGCAGCTGTAGCTCTGCTTTTGTGTACGTCACCAGAGTCTGGCCCTACAGTCACAAAGAGCAATATGAACCATAAAGCAATGATTTTGTAGTCTCCATCAACAAATAAGAGCAGTCAACATGCTGGATACTGCTAAATATAATTGCAGTTTATCTCTGGTTGAGCAGGATATAGATGCTTCAGTTTTCTTTCTGCTCTTGCATGCCTCCTCCAAAACCAGAGAGTCACTGTTTAAGGTGGTGGGAATCAGCTCCCTGAGCAGCAGCTGTTCTGATTTTCTGTCTTCTCATGTTTTTTTTTTCCTAAAAGGCCAGGCAATTACTCAGGACTGAAAAATCTATGTCAAAGCAATCAGTAGTGGTGTCTCATTGACTTCAGAGAAATTGCAGCAGGAATTAATAAGACTTCATAATTTTTCCTTTCCTTTAACAAAATGAATAACTTATGTAGATCCTGCCTGCAGGCAGCATCAAACAAGAGCCCACAACAAGTGAGAGCCCACTTCAGCCACATCTATGGGGCTTAATCCCTCTGAAATTCCATTTTTTTCTCACTGAATCACGGAAGCTAATTTTAGCAGCTGGCCTACAGCAGATAGGCACTGAGATGTACTCCACATCTCAGCCAAGGGATGCAAGGGGAAAACCAGCAAGGTGCCTGCCCATTCTTCTCCTCCCCTGTCTTCAGGCTGGCGCAGACATCAGTGGTCACTGATGGAATTAGGGTCAGAAGCAAAAAAGTTACAAACACAACAAAAGTTTTCTTTATGAACTTGTGAAAATACCTTGCTATCTAGCCTGTGTACAGAGGAAAGGGAAGGGATTTTAGCAGAGAGCTTTGAAAGACAGGCAAATAGAACTTTACCCTTCCTCTAAATGGTGCTTCAGTTTTGTACTTTCTTTTCCCATGAGCTCTTTCTAGTCTAACCAAAAGTCTGTTGAAAGAAAGCGAAAGACAGAAAAGGAATTATATTGGTAGATGTTATTTTGGCAAATAAGCTACCAAAAAAAGTGTGAAGAAAAATATTTTCTCCTGAAGCAGGGGAGCTTGTTCATCATTTACTTCATGTGTTTACCCTTGGGCTATCATTATATTAGCCACATTTCCTAACTGAGCTGGAGCACCTGGTAACTATAGTAACCACATTTTCATATCTGCCCATAAATTCCCTCAGTTCTAATTAGGGCACCCATTTATAACAGCAGTAACAACACAGGAGAAACAACAGCAGACTTAGCTCAGATGCAGTCACCTCTCTCTCCCTTGTGCCACAGAAATGACCCATATCTGAATAATTCTTATACCATAAGAACTAACTTACAGCACAGAGCCTATTTTACTTGCCATATCAACCACTTCATAGACATTCGCTGTGTTGTATATACCTTCTTGCTTTCTAAAATGTCTGTTCATCAGCCTTCCAGTTCAAACAAAAGTCAGCAAGCTTCACATCAGGTTGCATAAACCTGTTTCTCTTGAGAGAAGAAAGAATTCACATATAGCCTAAAACAAAATCCCACACACAGCACTACTGCAGATTTTATGAACAGTAAGCAGATGCTATTACAAGAAGAAAGGATAAGCAGTTCAGTTTAAAAATTTACCTTTGCAATTCAGATACTTTTGAAGAGAGCATAAACCAAATCTTATGAAACAAATAGGTAAATGATGAAGCAGGAAAGTGCAAGAAATCAAGACCAAGTGATAAACAATTGCAAAGTTCAATGGCTCAGTGTATTTCATCACAAACTATTTCCTTCTCTATGAAACAATAAAGCTTAGCAGACAATGTGAAGCCTGCTGACATGATTTAAAAAGATGGATGGGCTGGTAGGTAGTGGAGAGTGTTTGCTTTATTGTTCATGGAGTCACTGCTCAGAAGAACATTTGTTTTGAAGTCTATGTGAATTATTGTCAAAAAAGTGACAAATCTCTTTCTCACTTTAGGCTACACTGTGCAGGTCTTACATGAATTTCTTCTGCTAAAACTAAAACCATTACATCTATGTATCGGGATAGATAAGACCACAAAGACCATCTCTGCAGACGTCAAGAGAGCAGCACTGCTCTGTCTTCAGGTTTTGAAAAATTTGTTGCAATTAGAAAATTTTCTGTTGATAGAGAAGTATGTCAATTATTATAACATATCCATGACTATCAACAAGAATAGAGTCTGGCCCTTTATCCACTTTTCCTCTACATGCCCTGGAGGCTGAGGGAAATGGGTAAGAAAACTTACTGGAGTTTTTCCTAGAGCTGTTGGTGATTTCCAGTCTGGAATATTAAATATCAGTTACTCTGCTTGACTTGCCATTTCTTCTGTGGCAAAAGAAATGACAAGCCAGTAGTGATTTCATATAAAGAGATGTTAGTCCAAGCTACAATGACATCACAGTTGACTTCACCCAGGGGTTTGCAGATCAGATGATCCTCAGCAGACAGAAAGGGTGCCACTTTGCATGAGAAAGCTATCCACCTTCCTACTACCAGCATAAAAATTTAGGGGAATGTTCAGGCTCAGTGAATGGAAGAATGGAAGGTGTTTCACTGAATTTTTGAGATTCACTGGAATAAGGAGGGATGCTGTGGTAATACTTCACAAAGCTTCCCCTTTCCTTTGTACTATGTTTTCAAAACAAGAACCCTCTGAGAGAAACAGCACCTCCTTGGCCCAGTGAAATGATATCTACCACTTGTGAAAGCCAGTGAGTGTACTTCTCCCCTCACTCCCCACTCAAGGCTTAAAGCACCCTGAGCAGAGCTGGGTGAGCCATCCTCAGACTAGGCAGTAAAAAGCAGGTAGAGTTTGTTCGTTGCATTCTGTTTTATAGCTTTATCTGCTCCTTGCACCAAGTAATATAATTCAAAGTGAACAGTGTTGTAATAAGAAAATGTATACTTTAATGAATTGCCAAGAAAGGTTCCAGTTATTTGCCAATTTAATCATCAAGCACCATTTAGAAGTGTGGATGGAAAACATGCTGATGATCAAATTTTAATACAACCACAAAAATTGATTTAAGATGCTGCCAAATGTGAAGCACAGTAACGTTCAATACTATATATATGTTTTTTCATTTAATAAGTGAAAAGTAATTTTGGTCACTGCTAGACTGGATTAATTTTTGACACCTTGTCGTGGGGCTAAAAAATGAAAGTTAAAAACGATCAAGCTACGGTACGGCAACTGCCTTGCGCTGGCGGCCCTGGCGACTGCTTTCTGCTCCGGGGCCGCCTGCCCCCATGCCCGCATGGTTGTTTTTTTTTTCAGTTGCCCCTTCCCCCCACCACCGCCACCTCCGGCGGC
>VYZS01064488.1:1879-14298 GCA_013400695.1 Neodrepanis coruscans
TACAACATATCTCCTATGGGCTGAACATTTCCTGGCTCCCTAAGAAAGAACCACTTTGAAAATATGTATAGTATTCTCACTGCTGTTATGGGTAGTAACTATCAACCAAGGAAAAACTGATTGCATCCTGTGTTATCAGTATGTTGTCTCTATAGCTGTGCTGCTTCCTTATTGCCATTTCTGCATATTTCATTGTTGCTTTCAAGTGTATGATTAAAAATGCATTATATCGGGGCTGAAAATTAATCATTACATTTGCACTGCAGTCAGACAACAACTTCAGTTTACAGTCACTTAACAGGTTCATTCTATCAGGTATTTGTTTCTTACATTGTTGAAGCTGTCTTTCAATGTTATTTAGGAATGCCCCCAGGAAACTTAAAGAAAAGGTAAATATGTAGGGCCACTTGGAACTGTAGACATTGTGAATGACAGCATTTTGGTAGACATGACTACTTCTCCTAAAGGAAGCAAACACTGAAAACATGCACTTTGCCTGGCCCCTCTATGTATAAGTCAACAACTTCCTATGATGATTCACTAAGATTTACATCATCATCACTGTAGTTATTTATACTGAGAGTTCTTGCTGGACATGTGCATAGAGTCTGCCATGGCTATCACATCAGAATACGAAATTGCATTCTTAGCTTAGTTTGCCCTTCCTATGGCACATTTCTGTGCTTATATGGGAAAAACAAAGGATAAGAGAGCAGGTACGTGAATTCCATCAACAGCTCTTGAGAAACACATGAAAATATTTTGAATATTTCTTCAGCACACTAATATTTCCACACATACTTGGATATCAGCAGGTCAGTAGCTGCCTAATGCTGAAGTAGTGTCCAGCTGAGCACCTTTGTTTGGACTGGCCAGTGGCTACTGGGAATATGCCAGGGATTCGTGCTCTCATCTTTGAGGTCTGGTCTGATAAAAAAAAGATCTCCTTCTTCTTCCAAGGAAAAAGCACTTGCTATGTAACTCATAACTTGAAAACATTCCAGTTTGACCAGTCAGTGCTTTGAACTAGGCCAAAAAGCCACAGATGTCACCATCCTACAGAACCATACTGATTGGGCCATTTTTGAGCTGAGCTTACATGGGTCCTAGTGGATGTTTCCCGAATGCCCTACATCAGTTTGATGTTTCAGCTGACGGTACAGAAACTCCAGCAGATACTACTCTTTGTTCCTCACCATGCACAGAGTAAAAGCTGAGCATTTTTCCTGCCCTCCGTTTTAAGAAAAGAAGTTGGCAATGGTGATGCAAATTTTCCTAGCAACTCAGCAGGATATAATCTTTCCTCTCACAGTTCCACAAGGCTCTGAAGAACCCTTCAAAATTTTCTATAGCTTCAGAGATAAGTGCCCAGGGAGCAAAATTCTGCAGTTCTGCATAGTAGAAGGGCAGGCTGAGAGCAGCAGTGAAGTGAAACCGTTAGAGTGGACATACTGCATCATTAGCACTCACATATGCGTTTTCCTGATCAGCCAATTCCACAGAGTACAGAGATCAAGTAGACCATTAATTCTTCACAGTAGAATTAGAGGTCACCTGTATTTTAAAGCACCATTTTAGTGAGAGAAATCTAACAATGACAGAGTGAAATAAATACTGTATTATTAGTGGCTACAGTCTTCATTAGATTCATCAATATAGTAATCTACTGAAGTATTCTCCCATCCTTTTATATTCTATATAAGCAAGAGTGGCAAACATAAATACTGGGACAGAGAGATATTGTACATAAAATATAACTCATTGGCACTGTACTTAGAGAATAATATCATACAATAGATATAACCTAATGTATATTATCACTGGCAACAGGAATTTGCAACTGCAGAAAATGTCCCGATTCCACAAAATTATGACATCTCTGTACCATAAAGTAGACTACCCCACACTACCATTTTATAGGTTTCCTTTTTTTTTCTATTAAGATACTCTTACCTTATCCAGCTTTCCTTCTATAGTAAGTTGCATAAATCTGTCTTTCAACCTCCTAGCGAGTTCACAGCAGAGACACTTCCATGGTACCAGAGGGAATCAGAACTGCCTTATTCATCTTAGTGGTGTGTTAACTTGCTCAAGTTTATCCATTTTAATGTTTAATTTGCTGTCCTGTTTGCTATAGTAAGACAAACCAGCATATATACCTAAAGAAAACAGACATAAAATACAATGTTCCGCTAGCTGCTAAAGAATAGGAAATATTGTGTGGAAATCACAATTAATAAAGTCAAAATTAGGCATAGAAAACATGCCATCTTCACAGCAAACTGAGACCCCTTTTTATTTAGGACAGACATTTACACAGATTAACAGATTTTTGTGCCCAGGAGCCCAAGTCCCTAAAGACAGAAAGATGTTTAATTATTCATTTATTTGTATGAAGAAAAATAATTTTTCTTCTGCTATTTATAATTATTATAGGCATTCCCACTAGGCAGAGGATAAGGCAGTATGAAGTGTTCAGCGCTGAATCTAATTCACCTCAGACCAACAGACGCCTCTTGATTTTTGGATATTTTCCTCTCAATTTTTAAAGAGAGAAAGATAATGTGAAATTCAGAAAGAAGGGATTATAGAATCGTAAACTGGTTTGTGTTGAAAGAGACCTTAAAGATGATCTAGTTCCAATGCCCCTGCTGTGATCAGAAACATCTTCCACTAGACCGGATTTCTCATACCTGCATTCAACCTGTTCTTGAATACATCCAGGCATTGGGCATCTTCAGCTTCTCTGGACAAACTGTTCCAGTGCCTTACCATCGTCACAGTAATGAATTTTTTTAGACTATTTAATCTAAACATACACTCTTTCGATTTGAAGCCATTTCCCCATGTTCCGTCACTACATGCTCTTGAATTGAGAAATAGACAAATGTATAGAACTGAAGAATCATTTAGGTTGGGAAAGAACCCTAAGGTCACTGAGTTCAACCATTAACCTCTTACTACCATGATCACTGCTAAATCATGTCCCCAAGTGCCTTATCCACACTTTTTTTTTTTAACACATCAGGGCTGGTGATATCATCATTTCCCTGGGCAGTCTGTTCCAGCACTTGAACGCCCTTTCAGTGAAGAAATCAAAGCCCATGTGATAACTTAGATATCAAAACATCCCAAACCAAAACCATTTTAGCATGCAGTTGCAAGTGTATAAACTTACAAGGTGTCTGTATAAAGAGGCTGGCATGGGCCACTGGGGCAGCCACTGTGTGGAGTGGCCGGGGCTGCCTGCCCAAACACAGACACTTCCAGCGGCTGAGCCCCTCAGCCACAGGCATCTGGATGGGAGAGAGCCCTGAGGAAAGCCTGGGCAAAGGAGGGCAAAATGCTGCCCAGCAGCCAGGGCTGAGTGAGGGGAACCATGTGAGAAACAGCCCTGAGAGCCCCCAGGGTAGAGCAGGAGAGCGGGAGGGGCTCTGAGCACCAGAGCAGAGATTTTCTTGCAGCTCCTGTGGGAAACCATGGGGCAGTGGGTGTTTCCATGCCACAGAGATATCTGCACCATAGCCCATGGTGGACCCCATAGGTAGATATCTCTTGAAGGAAGCTGCAGCGCATGGATAGCCTTCACTGGAACTGGCATGACCTGCAGCCTGTGATGAGGGGCCCGCTCAGGAATGGGTCTATCCAGAAGGACCACAATATGTGGAAATCCCACACTGGAGCAGGGGAATAAACATGAGGAGGAAGCAGCAGCAGAAAGGAGCTATTTTGCTCTGACTGCAGGCTGACACTCCCATCCCCCTGCACTGCCTAGGCGACAGGAGGCAGAAGATATGGGACCAAGGGAGTCAAGGTGAACTTGGGAAGAAGAGGGGTAAGGGTAAAGTGGTTTATTTTTTGTCTTTGTTCCTCGCCATTTTACTCTAATATAATAGTCAGCAAATTGAATCAATCTTCTCCAATTCTGTTTTGTCTAATAATAAGTGATCTCCCTGTTTTTATCTTAATCCATGAGCTTTTCCATCTTATTTCTGTCCCCTGTCCCATTCAGGAGAGCACAGAACAAAGAGCTGGTTCGGTATCTGGAATCTGATCCAAGTAAACTTGCCACAATGAATAAGAACTTTACAGTTCTGGAAGATACAACATAGGTAAAGTTAAAGAAAAAGATGGGAAGCACAATTTAAGTACATTAAACTCTGTGTTAAGCAATAGAGAGATGACCTTCTTTCTGCTCATAGTATATGAGGAGCTTTTCTCTTCACACCAGTCTTGTTATTATCCTGTATAGAAGAAATCCATAAATAAAGCACCCATTGAGTGTTTCCAGCAGTTAATTTCTACTAGCTTTACTTCTGTTGAGTATTATCACTACTGATCATAAAATTGATGGAATTTGGCCTTATTTTAAAAGCCGCTACTCTAGGGATTAGCCATTAAGATTTGTAAATAACGGAATATTTTCCAATGAAGCTTCTTGTAATGAATGTAAAAAGTTAACATACTACACAGAGAAACAGCATTTGCAATTGTTCTACAGAATACTCCCTATAGCACATACAGCACTGGAGTTCTCAGTATGAGGTAACTTGTTCTTGGTTGAAGAGTCAATCTGAAGTATGAAGTTGAGGAAAATGAATACAAATTAAATGTATGACAGAACACATTGACTAGGATCGAAGAGTAATTTTGGCATGTAATTCATGCCAAAAATCAACTTTTCATGCAGTTGTCACAGCCCACATATTGATTAGGTATAGTCAAAGACTTAAGACTAATATTCATTCTTACCTGTAATACTGTCAAAAAATCACAAATCAAAAAATGACAAATCATTGTCACAAAAAGCAAAGTAAACATTTGGCTATTTTTAAATTTAAAATCAATATATTTAGGCTAGCCTCATGACCTTTTGCTGGCATAAATGTTCACATGAAACCAGACATGGAAAATAATGAATCTAGTATAGCCTTGAGAGTAGAATTTTAATTCCAGGGATAGTATTATGGCACAAATACTTCCATATTTGTCAAACAGGAGAATGGAAAAATGTTAAGGGACTTTTTTAATCAGTCTACAGTCAGATATGAAAAATAAATCAATGGAAGTCTGTTTGCACTCCAGCTTCACAGTCAAAGACATCTGTACCAATATTTGTCAAATACTCTAGAATAATGGGAACAAGCAGTGAAATCACAGTCTATTCAATGACAGTCATCATGCAGAAAGAAAGGCTAAATTTCTTGTCATTGTTGGTGAGTGCCAGCAAAACACACTTGGATAGCAGGAAAAAAATGTCCCATTATGCAATTGACCATGAACACTAAAAAAAAAGACCTAGTTAAAGGTTTGAGAAGTACTGTCAGCTGTCACAGCCCCAATTTCAGCACCATAGCTTATAACATGTCAGTATGACATTTATAGTAATGACAGAGTAAGTGTAGCATGGCCTTTACTCATGAGTGAGTGGAATAATGAACAATGTTAAGGCCAGCAAAGTTATAAATCAGTTATGTCCAGATCAAAAGTATGATACTCATAATATAAAGGGTTATTGATTTCAAAGGAAGAGTTCTGAATTTCCTTATTTACATTGTTTTCCATCCTTAACCTGAATTTTTAAAGTGAATCTTTATTGTTACATGATAAAAGCATGGAATTTCCACTACCTAAAGAAGGAAGGCAATTCAGCCAGAAATAATTTCCTGTTATGCAGTGACCCTTTCTATCAGTTGTCTATGATTGATTGTATTAGCAATGTGTGGATTACAAAAATACTGAGGAAATGTAAGGGCACATCAAAAATCCTCATCCAGTCTTAAGGGATCTGTCATCTTTACTGTTATGATCTCTTTCTCTATGAATTCTTTCTGCTGTTATCTTGTGAAGAGCCTGTATATTCCAATAAATCTACAAACACTACAAATGAATGTTATTGGAAAAATCAAATACTTAACACTCCTGTGATTTTGGTAAAGCTGCAATTGTCTAAATCTGGGGGGAAAAAATGATGAATAAGCATTTTCATTTTATTTAGGAGAATTTTAAGCAGCTACTCTAAGTCCCTGCTGTTATCACTAAAGCAGAGTTCAGAAGATGCATGAAACCAGCAGACAGTCAAATTATGCCACAGGCCCACTGTTACTGTATTAATACTATAGTAGTTATGGATGCTTCCTTCCAAGCTTACATACATATATAGCCTGCAGGCCTAAATCTTTATTCCTTAGCTCCAGAAATGACTACAGAATTTCTCCTGACACTATGACTGGAGTGCTAAACACATTTTCCCTGCTCATAGTTTCTGATTTATTCTTTCACTCCCAGCGTTACCTGCAGTGGTTGCCTTAGGTTAATAAGTGTGCCATATAACTGTACTAAAGAATTCTAAAGGAACTAACAGGAGACAGCTGTCACCATGGTATCAAACTGCACCTTCTTTTTCTTGAAGAGAAACATTAATGAAGTTGTACAGAATAGGTGGGAGGGGTAGAGTTATCATAGTAGGAATACGTTGTCTGATATCCTGAACTTAAATGGAGAAAATTTTTTGAGAACCTGAGACTTAAAGAAACTCCTAAAATCCATTCCCACTTCTGTTCACATATTGTCCACAAAGACTTAAACATATCTACTGGAAAGAAAACAATTGAACAGCTAGTATAAGCTATTCAGCTGTGACCTGCTGTAAAAACTAAGGAACAGATACACTTGATTCAAACAATCATATATTTTTCCCTGCTTTATTATCAATCTCCATGCATTCTTTTGGAACTTAAATGACTTTGTCCTGCTGTGTATTAGCCCTAAAACCATAAGATTTTCTTTCAGACAAGATACACTGTTGGCCAGGGAATCAAATTTCTGCTTTCAACCTCTTCCTGAACAAAGGACTCTGAAAAAGCCAACTTCTAAGTCTGGTGTGGAAACACTTGATAATTTTCTCAGAACAAATACCCAAACTGTGAGGAAAACATCCAATATTGCATTATTTATTAACAGGTATTGACTAAAAGCAAGCTTCTAACAGTAAATATACTTTAGCTGTAAAATATTTGAAGTCCAAAATTACATCCAGATTTATATACTCCAGTCTTTTTCTGTTTTTAACACATACAGTATACCACCCTTTATGAGTGGTGAACTTCATATGAGTATACAAGTAACTTTTTTTAAGGTTTACTCATGGTGTCTCTCACTATAGCATGTCATGCAGTGATCCTTTATAGGGTTTAAGGCAGGACTTCTGCAGAACTGAGTTTGTAAGTGAAGTGGAAAAATTACAAATATACACAAAAGCGGATAATTCTGTAAATATTATCTACTCAACACATTCAGTCTTGCAAAATTTGCAGAGGAGGTGCAGATATACTGCAAGTTTTAACAATCAAATAGATTTTACTCTATTCATTAACAGAGCACTTCAGTATCTGATGTTTGAACTGACTTTGTTTTGTGACTCACACAACATTTTTCATGTGGCTTGATAGGGAAAACACAGACTATAAATTAGTTAGGATAACCGAGGCTTTCATATGCTTACATGGCAAAATAGTGAGAAAAATAGAGAAAGTAGCACTTCTGAGAATGAGGCAACAAAAAACTGTCTTGAAAGCATTTATAACAGAAATTTCCTTCACATCTTTTGAAATTGATGCTGAAGATGTAAATATTCATGGGGAAAACTAATTTCAAAAAGGCAAAAAAAATTTCAAACCTTCAAAAGTTCTGATTTTTATTTTCAATGATGCTTAGGACAGATTTATCATCAATGGCAAGAAGAAATTCTGGAGCCCTTCTGAGTGACCAGAGTGGATACAATCAGTTCAGTCAACGCTAACTATTCATGCCCCCACCTCTGGTAGGTACTAGGTGATAGCTACTGACTTATTTCAAACTCATGTACTAGGGTGGGCCATGTTGAACTTCGAAAGTGCCTATCTGTGAAGGGATCTTAAATGATTAAGTCAGACTAGATGCTTAGCTTTTTAAATCCTAAAATTGGAGAAAACAGATTCATGTTAAGAATGCTTCAGCAATTCTGCTGGTGAAAATCCTTTCCTATTCAGTCACTCAGAGACAACCCTTTCTCTAAGAGACAACCCTTGTGCTTGAAATAGAAATTTTGCTCTGATGGGTGATTTAAAGATGCGAGGTGTAATATCATCATTGTCTTCTCTTCCATGTATTTTCAAACAATCTAGCTTTGTGAGAGCAAATATAAATGCATAAAGCCAAAACCAAGCTAAATGTTCTTAAAGGGCAGTGTCTCACATTGGCCATTCAATCTTTCTAAAATTATTCATATTAGTAATTTTTAGATCAGATTTATGTAAGTTTTATAAGACTGTTTAATAAAACCTTTTAGTTTTGCTGTTTTGTTTTTTTTTCCCCTGGAGTATTTTCTGAAAGTGTTTTCTGGAGTGCTCTGAAAGAGCTGGTGCTTTAGAGATCTTTGTATATTTTATTTTCACAAATGAATTTTAACAATAAATGAAATTTTTTTCTGTTGCACAAAAAGGACAATTTTGAAAACAGTCTCAGTTCTTATGAGGGCCATTGTTGTAATATTTAGCATTTGATGCACCTGACTCTCAGAGCACTTCATAGCTGTCTTCATAGGCCCCTTATTTCAATGGTCCTTTATATTATGGAAAGACAGTAGAGCTCCCACGTTTGCCAAGTGGTGTTTCAGGTGAAATGTCTCTCATCTCAGAGCAAAGTTCTGGATCTCCTACAGAGGAACAATTTGTTTTAGTGCAATGAATTTTAGTGGTTTTCTTTGAACTTAGAGGAAATGAGGCCTATATTAAAAGTCCTATTAGATTTTTCACTTCAGTGTACAACAGAGCTGCTATGCAACTTCAGGATTTGACATTAGCCCAAGCCACTGCGGATACAGTACTGCAAAGGGAAGACCTCCTTCTATCTATCATCAGCTTACAAGTGATTCTGATCAGATCACCCAGACAACTGCATAGAAGAGTATTAGACACATCTGGGGTACAGAAAGTTTTACCAAAAAACCTGTTAGAAGATTCTATAACAGGACCACCCACATGAAAAAGATAGTATGAACAAGCATCTGGAATGCATTGTATCTAAAAAAGTATTCATGAGGAAAGAATGTCTTTCCAATCCAAACAATTACACAGATAAAACATTGTCAGTACTAAGAAAAGGCAGTGATTCAGTAAATTTTCCTGAATCTAGATCTCAGGGATATCTCCAATATTCCTGCATTTCTCTGATCTTCCTCTGATTACTTGGGAAGCAGGTGCACAGCTCTTTTGCAGGCTTCCTGACTCCACAGTGCTGGAACTGGCTTCCTGGAGCTCAGGAAAACTATGTAATGGATCCTGTGTGAGGATATGGAATAGAGCAGTCTTATTCTGAAAGAATAGCCATTTGCTGCTTCCTGGATAAAGGGTCTTTAGGGAAGAAGGTCTTTGTGATCAGTCGCCAAAAGGCTGCTTTACAGGATGACAGATGTCCATTGTCTCCCAAATTCTGACTTCAGCTTTAGGTAGTACAGCTCACTCCAAAGACACTGTTTTTAGCCATATGGAGTTCTGTCAATCTCTGTGCAGCTTTTGTGGCTGAAGCATATGCTCTGTGAACCTCATCCTTGGTAAGCAACATTCACCAAGATCTTTATGTGTGTTTAGAAGATACTGTTTTATTAGATTATGGCTGCTCTATTTCAACACTTTATGTATTTTACTTTTTCTAGATACAACTATTTAATCTTCATGGCATTTATTGGGAATTCAAGGCAACTATAAAAATTTTCTAAGATAGCCAAGAACCTCTTATTGATTCAAGTGCATCTGCCAATTATATGATGTCATCTCCACAATCTAGGAAGCTTAACTCTCCATCACAGGACCTCAAACAATAGCAAGTTTGCAGACCAGATACAGCCTGTCAGAAAAATTTTACTCTAGCAGTTCATTGCCTGCTATCCACTTATCAAAGGCCCATTAGACACAATTTGGGAGAAAGATAAAGATTAGATGTCTTGAGCTTGTTACTCTCTAACTTCTCTCAAATTCTTTTGAGACTGAAGTGACTGAGCTGTACTTGTTGTAGAGCAACAGTGTAAGCTTTTTTGCACCACATAATTTGCATAATCTTTAATAAAAGCACACATGAATCTGGGAAAAGAACAGGGACTACTCATATGAGCATGCAACTGGAGACTCCTAGGGATGAGACCCACAAGAATATCTCCATTTTAGTTATATCACACACCCTCTTGCAGATGCATGGCAGAGGAAGCATTGAGATATGAAGTCCTTGTAGAATGAAATAAAACTTTCTCCAAGAGAGTGTTTGAGGAACACTGCCCATGCAGTGTTGCATACTGGACCTCATCACGGTCAGGTAAAGAGACTGATAAAGAAGAAAAGGAGGAGGTCTATGGCCCTTTCTGTTCTATCAGCTTTTTTGAATTAATCTGTTGCTCAGTTGCCTATCAGTTCTTTTGAGACTGCAAGAGTTATTATACACACTTCTTAGCATTGTTGTGACCTTATCTATGGCCTCAATTAGTCTGATTTAGTCACTTTTCATAGTGTTTCCTTTTGAGCTGCACCTAAAGTCATTATAAAATGTATGAGAAAAAGGATTGGATTTTTTTTAATAACGCTTCAAACCTTATTTTTACCTTTTTTTCCAGGCCTCTCTTAAAACGCAAATATTCAATCAATACAGTTTTGAACAGGCCATGTTGTACCATTTTTCTTCTAAAAGTGGCCATAATCTGTTCACAAGTATTTCTAAAATTATTTTTCTAATATCAATGATAAATTTTATTTATGTAATTGTTTGGATTGGCAAGACATTCTTTCCTCTGAATGCTTTCTAAATACTTTGCATTCCACATGCTTTCTGCAGATGCTTCTGCTACCTTAGTGGTTATGTCATGTGTTCTGGCAGCTTTTGCACTTTTATTTGCCTCAGACTTGACTCTATTGTTTCTATGGAGGAAGATGCAGTGCTCAGATACTTTGCTGTTCTGAGAACCATACCATCTTGCCATACAAGCTGTCTTCTCCCTACTACATGCCCAGAATGCATATGCCATCAGCTACAGGGAACACGTGTTTTCAAAACATCCTCTACCTGCAGCACCTCTTTATGACTCATCAGGTTATCCTGAGCCATCCTAGCATAAGCAGTTTCGGCTCAGTTTCATTTCACATACTATTTAACCACCACGTAAAATGCTTTTCTAGACAGTCTGAGGTATTCTGTAGTTACTGAGCTTCTCTCTCCCAAATCCTAGCTTGTGCTTTGTTATCTCCTCACTGCTTTGGTCTACTCTTGCTTTGCCAGCAGACTTGGCCTGTTTATGCTTTTCTTGTAACATTCTATTTTGTTGCTTGTCCAGCTTATCTTTGTTTGCTTATGATTTCCAATAACTTCCTCTGAAGTATTTGGTATCACTTTCTCAAATATTTCCCATACAAGTTATAGTGAGATTTTTTCATCATTCTAAAATAATGCCCTGAAATGCACTCTCAGCTTCACCTTGCATGATTCCTTTGCCAAGCTATCTTAGCACTTACAAAGGATCAGAGAGATGGCAACACCCAGTCATCTTCCTCGGCTGTGTCATACTTTTTCACAGAACAGAACAGAACAGAACAGAGCAGAACAGAACAGAACAGAACAATTCATGTTCACAACCACACTCTGTACTTCTACAGATAGTAGCATTCCACTGTGTCCATATGTTCGACTGAAAATAATGTGTTTAATGTGGTTTCTGGTCTGACAACTTAGGGAATGCCATACGACTTCATACATACATATCTATGTGAGAGAGCCAAAGCAATGCTATACATGACATTCATGACCTGGCTCCTCATTGGCTTTCTATTTTTTATTTCCTCACATGTATATGATCAACAAACAGATTCTGGAGGCTTATCTAAACTGTGGTTTGATTCATCCTTCTTCTCTGTGTCTTCTGTTGCTTTGGTTGGTGTCTACAGCAGTATAACATATTTATACACAACTCAGAGTAGCAGTTGTAAACAAGCAGTACCATTATGCCTAAGTAACAGTTTCCAGTGGCTCATTGAAGAATCTGTAATGCTCCCTGTCATAGGATTAAAACCGAAAGTAAAAACAGTCTCTGTCGCTGCCGCGCGGGCCGCCAGCCAGGCGAGGTGGGGGGGAACAACTCTTCCCCGCCCTGCCACTCAGACCGGGGGCCACCCGGCGCCCGCCGCCGGTTCCTCCGTGCCCTTCAGCCCTGGTGGGAGCGGCGGCTTCGCCCTGCGCCGGCAGCCCCGGCGGCCGCTCTTGCTCCCGTTCCGCATCTCTTCTCTTGGGCATGGTGCCGGGCGGCCGGGGGGAAGCCCCGGGCCCCAAGCGGGGGTGCGTCCAGAGCCCGGCGGCGGTGGCCGGCAAGGGCGGCGGCGGGAGCGGCCGGCGCGGCGCCCACA
>VYZS01064493.1:0-11630 GCA_013400695.1 Neodrepanis coruscans
CGAGACCTCACCATGAGGCAATACGGAGGCCTTTGCTGCCAAAATACTCGAGGGCAGCTCTTGCTAAAGGAAGGCACCACCATTCCCCCCACCAGTTCTGCAGGGACCCAGGGGCACCGGCAGCACCACCCGCGGGGTAGCCAGAGCAGCCATTGTGCCCGTTGGAACGGGCCAATCCTGCACCACGGCACTGGCCTGGGCTGCCTTCGCTCCATGCACCGGCTGCTGCTGCTGCCTCCATTGCACAGGCTGTGCCTGCCCCTGCTCGCCGCTCACCCCGTGCTGTGGTGGCCGTGAAAGCCCCGCAAACACTCCAAGATGCAGTGTATTCGGCGGGGGCTGTGGCACATTTGGTGGGGCTGCAGCAGCACAGCACAGGTGGAAGAAGCCAGCAGGACCCCACCGCAAGCACCGGCAACTGGCCCAGCCCCAAGCCAGTGAAGGGGCAGTGCTGTCCCGCTGTTGCTCCCACTGTGCAGCAACAACATGCTCCGAGACGCGTCCAGTGGCGCTAGTGCTCCCAGCCCCAGTCCGGCTCAGCAACACCTCGGCATTGAGTGCAGGCCAGGCTGGACCCGGCTAGGCTGGCTCTGCAATGGCCCTGCCACACTCGGCACTTGGCGGGGCCGCAGGCAATGTGTGGGAATGGCACCATCTCTGCCTGCTGCACCCCACGTTCATGGCCCCGCTCTGCCACCAACTCCACTGTTCCTCTCTTTCAGGAAAAAGCAAAAGAAAATTTTAAAAGACCCCCCCCCTCCCCCCTTTTCCCTGGTTAACCCATAACAACTGCTCATCAGGAGAAATGATCAGACACATGTTTGCTTTTGTCAAGAGCATGGAAAAGGGGAGAAAACCTCTGTAAATAATTAGCTGGTATTCTCTATACTGTGCCTAGTACATATAAACTCACCTGTCTTGAAGTCTTCAGTGGGACACATACACAGCAATCAGAGGCTTTTGGTATGAGGTTCCACAGCCCATTAATTCCTAATACTCTTGATTTTAATATAAATTTGAAGAAGTATTACAAGAAATAATGCCAGTCCAACTGATCTAGAAAATCTGATTTGAAATACCCTCTCCAAGAACCAGGCTGAAATTTTTCTCATGGACTGTAAACTTGTATTCTGTCAGCAAATGCTTTGGCTTGACCTAAAATGGTTTGCTGTGGACCAAATACCAAATTAGGTTAATATGGGAACTTCAATTTTTTTTTTTAAAGTAGGTTTTGTATCATAAGAAAAAATTAATAATTTAATCCTGAACTGGTCTAGTTCTAACGAAAGATTCACTAAATTATCTTCATAAAGGTCAAAATGCTAATTAGGAAATTCTCTCCAGTGATAGATTAGACATGGGGAGCAAATTATTAGATCAGCTTTTTCTAGAGTTCAATTATCCTTTTCTTCATCTTAAAAACATAATAAAATTAAAAATAAAATCTGAATTTTGTATATTAAATATTTCTTCTTTTTTAATTTTATAGAAAATTATCTTGGAAAGCTTGAGTTTACATAAATTATATTTTAGTTAAATTTATGTACATTTTTACATGTATAATTATTTATTTATTAGCGACAATAAAATAATTGATTCTAAAATAATTTAAGAAATATCCTTCAAGTTAATAAGTCTACTAATAATCTGAGCTATATGCATTTAAAATGTATCTTTCCAAGATAGCAATATATGAAGAGTAAGCAAAAATATAAAGTAATTTAAATCAAAAAATACAATTTCCTTGTTCAATCAGACTTTTAGAAGAGAAGAATAAGCCAAGAATTTATAGATAAAATAATCCATCTATTTTCCTGAAACAAATAATAATTAAGAAAACACTTACAATTCCTCAGAAAGCTGGAATACCTCATTTCTCATTACTACTGTAAATGTAAGCTTTGTCATATATTGAATATGTGTACTACTGGACAAAAAATTATCCTCTTGAATTCCAAAACTGCAGAACACTCATAGTAAACACTACAAACATCTTTGGCCTAATTGCAACATCATTTAATATAAACTTTCATTATAACAGTGTTTTCTGTAAAACGGCAGGGAAGCAGAAGCAAGTTCTTCTATTCTCAACTCAACTTCAGGATCAAAACTGAACTATTTATACCCACTAGAAAATTGCCACAAGCTATAAGGGTGTTGTGCACTTAGCTAATAGTCTTCTGACAGCAGACAGTGTGAAAAAGCTTCCCAAGAGGATTTTTTAATTAGTATGGGATTAAATTGTCCAGACAGGTTACAAAAAGAAAAAGAAGACATGCACTCAAATATTGGAGCCAAACTATGATGTAGCCTGGACTCTGCAGTCACAGGCTCATCTATCATCAGCTGAGAATTTACTCAAGTTCTCATTTTTCGGTTCTCCCAGATATGATGAAATGTGCAGGTATTAACTCAGCTGATAATGAAAGATGATTAATTCATGTTCCTTAATAATTGCAGGATACAGAGTCAAAAGACATATTAAAATAGACTTCACAGGTTTGGTCTTTTATTTAGATACAGAAAATATGCACATTCTGTAACACTTTTGAACAGTTAACATGTTTTCCCTGACATCTGAGACAAAGGAAAATTTTGAAAAATTTATGAAACCTTCTTGTCTTGTGGGTTGAAAACAAATGTTCTGGGAGCTAAACCGTTTCTTTTCCCTTCCCCCCACCCCCCCCCCCCCCCCACCTCCTTTCCCCTTTGTTTTTTTGGTTCGGGGAAAGGTTTTTTTTTGGGTTNATTGTCTTTCCCTTGTGTTTTTAGGGACAGGGAAAAGATTCTTTTTAGGGCTTTTTGGAGGTTTTTTGAAGGTTTTTGGGAGGCAGGGGGAGATCGGGGCTGTGGTAAACTGTCTTTCCTGTGTGTTTGAGGTGGGTTGCCGTGGTGACACCAGCAAGTGCCAGCGGGGCCACTCCACCATGGCATGGGCCCGCCGACTCCCATGCAGGTGGGGACGGGATCGCTGCTCGCCTCAACTGTGTCTCCCGTGCGGCTGTGTCCTCCACACACGGCTACTGCCTTCCCATTCCTGAGCTGGTTCCCCTACACGGCTGTGCTCAGGTGCGGTGCCGGCGGCAATGCAGGAGCCAGTGGGGCTGGGGCTGTTCTGTCCTGGTGCCCCTTGCTAGCCCGGGCTGGGCTGGCGCTGGTCCCCCCGGCAGGCGGGGGCTGCCCCCACTGCATCCCCACGTGGCGGTGGTGGTGAGGGGGCCCGGCAGGCATGGGGGGTGTGCCCACCACAGCTCGGCGGTTTTTTCGTGGTGCGGCAGGTGGGGCTGCCCTGTCCTGTCTCCGGTGGCGCTGCCGGCCTGGGCCCAGCTCGGCACTCCGTGCATGCATGCGGAACGTCTCACTAGGGGCAGTTCCCGGGCACTGACCGCCCAATCCGAGGGACAATTCGCACCCAGGGGACACCCACGCCTGTGGGAAGATTGGTCCCCTATAAAAGAGCAAGCGAGGCGGCCATCTTTCTCTTTTTGGGACTGGAGCTGCTAGGGAGAACATTTCTGCTCATCTCAGTGCCGAGTTTTTTTCAGTGGCGCGGGCCAATTGGCAACTCCAGTGACAGCGGCACAGGCTGAGGACCACATCTTTCCATCAGGGGTGGTATTTCCTTATCCGGGAAGGAGAGGGTAGGGGCAGGGATCCTTTAATTTTTACGGTGTCTTTCAGGAGGCTCCGGTAAAGACCCAGAGCTACCCTAACGCTTCCCCGCATCAGCCGCTGGCCCCAGAAGAGCTTAATTTGTCTGGTTTTGCATTTTATTGTCAGTTTTTCTGTGTGTGTAAAATAAACCTTGTTATTTGGGGTTTTTTTGGTGTGTGTTGCTTCTATTGGATCTCTCTTGTCAGTACCGTGCTTCCTAGTGGTAAAACCACGACACGTTGCAATTGTTTTTTTCTTAAAGGGGTTGCGTTGGTTAATCTCTGGTTTGGATTATGTGAAATTAAATGTAAGTATTTAGCAAATGTATTCCTGGGCTTGTTTTTGAATGATAGAATCATTTAAGTTGGAAAAGACCATTTAGTTCATCGAATCCAACCATTACCCCAGCACTACCAAGTCCACCACAAAACCGTGACCCTAAGTACCATGTCTTTAAATATCTCCAAGGCTACATTAACTAAGAAATCTTGTAAGAAAATATTTTTGCCTTATGCTGAAAGCACTGATTTACAATAACTTTTTGATAGCTTATCACCACTAAGGAGATATGATCCTTGATAAAGAACAGAGAACAGCCTAAAAGCCCAGTCACAGAGGAAATGCCTACTTTAAGCACTTGATATGATGAGAGAATGTCTAGTTTTAGTGTATCTGAATATATATAATGTGTTTTATTTAACCTTGTGTAGGTTGCAGCCTTTACTCAGAGTGCTTATAATCACAGCTATTCCCCGGAAGAAGTGATACATTTATCCCATGCCAAGGTTGAGGACAACTCATAGTCCAGATGCCTGTGAGCCAAAACCCAGCTTGACTTTGGCCCAACTAATTGAAAAAACAAATGCTGTTAAGCAGTGATGTATTGCATAAACTAAAGATAAGACAGTGTAACTTGTTATTTAATGTCTAAATCTTTGTAGACAAAGTAGGACCAAACTTGACTCATTTCAAAAAAAGTAGCAAAATCTTTACTTACCCTAAAATGTGTAGAAGTCATTTAATAGATACTCTGTGTAGTCTGAAACATAAAACTGATGGCACGACATAAACTCCCAGGCATTATATCACCAGCCTTGTGCAGAACCAGTTTTATGAACGGAACATTGAGCAGAAGCATGTTACAGCTGTGCCAAATAAATGATCTCTGAGAAGACTTACAAATGCTGGAGTAGAAATATTAAAAAAAAAAAAAAGACAGGCAAACATTCTAGATGAGACAGGTTTCCTGTAGCTACTCATATGTTTTCTAAGCCAATGGGATGTACCCCAGAGTAATGGAACTTTCTCTCAATAACTCACACTTCTATAACTTAAATAAATTCTCTCCCCACATTCTGTCAAAATGAATGTCTTGAGGCCTAGAAATTCAGTCTTTAATGACTAGTGCTGTCAGACATTGATAGCAAATATCTGCTAGGTGGATGGGGAGCATCGATATGATTTCATTGGAACCAATCAAGGAGAGAAGAGAATCTGGTTTTGATGGTCCTGAAGCTTTCTAGACACCTACTGGAAAAGAACCAGAGACCAAAGCTATCCATTGATTGTGCAGCTGGTGTATGACAGGATACCACCTGATATCCTCCTTTGCTGACCTGTTAATCAGTATGGCAAGAATTTCCTTCCTTTACAAATCAAAACATCACAGAAAATACTATACATGTACAGAGTCATATGCAACTATATTTTTCAGAAACTGCTTTACCATCTTTAATTCTCTCAGGCCCCACAGCTGAGAAGGAAAGAAAAATGCTATTCATTTCTGGATTTGTCCCACAGTGTTTAGCCAGCTTGGCTTTGATCATCTAAATCCTGTAAAAGTTAGATGCCTCCAGCAGCCTAAACATTACATGTAACCGCCAGACACCTCTCCATTAGAGTCTTTGAATCAGAGCTTTGCAGTCAACAAATACTTAAAAATCCTATCTACCAGGCTGAACTCAAAATTCAAGGGTGGTACCAACTATGAAACAATGCACTTCAACGTTAAAAAAAACTTGAGAATTACATTGGATCAGATAAAGGGTCTATCCAGTTGGATGTGTTTCTTCAGTAAATCCTAAGAAGGAATTCCAAGGGAAGAACAAGTATAGTTAGTCAGGGATACCTGATGTTTCTGGTACAGGTGTTCTTTACCTCCAACTACTTTCATTTTAGCAAATTCTGTCAGGCCAGGAGCAGTCTTTATCACTTAGCAAGAGTCTGTGGATTACTCTTACAGTCTTACCTGCAAATACCATCAATTTAAGCATCTATGTTACGTCATTGTAATGAGTTGCATAGACCTATTCCCTGCTTCATGGAGAACCACCTCTTGTATATTTTGAATCAGCTCTGACCAGTTTCTTTTGAGGCTCACTTGTTGCATTGGAGGAGAATGTGAATCCCCATTTCCTAATGCCACTTATGATTTTGTAGACCTTTATCTTAACCTCTGTAATACCAAGTCCTCTTTTTACTGCCCATACCTACTGAATCTTTCCTCATACAAAGATATTCTCTACCTTTTTTATCTATCTCTGCCAGCTTTCTCTGAACATTTTTTAGTTCAATTATTCCCTTTGAGGTGAAGTATACAGGATACAGAGAATTCCCAAACTTTCATATTTAAGAGATGGACAAAGTAGGAATTCTACAGTGTATTGATAGTGTTCTCTATTTATTTTTATGAAGCCTCAATACGTGATGATATTTGATTTTTTCTTTTGTCTGCTACTGTGCATTGAGCTAACATTTTCACAGAGTTTTATTCCATATCAAGATCTTGCTTCTGAGTAGTAACAGGCAGCTTTAAAGCTTTTCATATCATTCATATGTAAAATTAGGATTGGTCTTCCCCATGTGTATTCCATTTACATACACTGAATTTCATCTGCCCTTTATTGCCCAGCCACTCAACATTATAAGATATCTTGACAATATTTCATAGTCAGCACTTGTCCTGAGACTCTTCAATTACTTCATATCATCAGCAATTTTTGTCACTTTAGTACTTTACCTCATTCCCTGATTATCTATGAATTTGTTCTACCACAAACCCCTTCGGAACTCTGGTAGTGATATTCCTGAGTTATGAGACATGTCCTTTATTCATGCTCCATCTATCTGGTACATTAAAAATATTTAAGAAGTCACTGGAAGAAAAAAGGAAGAATAGCAGAAAAATAGCAATATATTTGGAAATAGATATTTAAGTAAACCTAAAAACATGTCTTACGCTTCCATGGGAAGTATAATTTCTGTTCCTTTGGTTCTGATTGAAGATACTGAAAAGATTCATATAAAAGTCATGAGTTCCTAGTGCTAAAAAGATCTCCAAAATACATGTCAACACAGAAATTCTCTGTTGTTTCTGTAATACAGGAAACACCAAAAATTTCAGGTATAGTCAGCACTTAAGCAATCTGATGTGCTTCTGATCTGCTATAAAAGTATGAGGACTTTTTGTATGAACTCTGGTGTCTCTATTATACAGCTGTACACAGAAAATTTACAACTCCTTTTATATCTACATAATCTTAATGCCGCATAAACAAATGCCCCAGAGCAAAAGTAAATTAGCAGCTACCAAGGTTGCATAAACAGAGATGCTCAAAACTGATTGCATTAAATTAACTGTTTAATTGAATACATTTGCCTGGTTGAGTAAAACAAGAATTGTGTCAATGTTTTTTCTAATTCTGTTAGTTTCCACCTTTGGTTCACTGCCCTTTCTTAGGCTTTCTATAGCTGACAGTAATGATTCATTTCGTCGTTCATGAAGCTGTGATAAGAAGCAGATGAATCAACTATCTCATAGTCTTTCACACAGATTGAGAAATAAAATGGTCTTCATTTCCTTTCAACCTCAAAGCTAGAACTATCCTATTAAAAATGAATATTGTCATACTGTAATACATGTGGGTATACAAATAAGGAAGCACTGTAGAGGAACAATTTTCACCCATTTTGAAGAGCTCAGAAGACACTCTTATAGATCAGTGACATTTTCTTATCTATCCTGATTTTTTTAATATTATTTTCTTCAATTTCCATAGGGATGGAATCAAGACTCCTTAACAATTTTTTAGGGAAAAAAGAAAGAGGGAAAGGGAAGAAAGACAATTTATACAACTTATTCCGTTTGTTGTTCTAAGAGTTCTGATGATACAGAGTGGAAATGAAACCTTTTGTCTTCACACCAGGAAGTAAACTATATGTTTTCTCCTACATTAAGCATCTTTTAAACAATAAATAACTAATGAGTACTTGATTAGTCTGAAGAGAGAAAATAAAGATTGTTTGGGTCTCTCTTGTTGGAAAGGATCCCACTCAGACTTGGTATGTTTCATTAAATAAATATTAATTAAGACAAAAAAGTTTTTACTCCATAATGAAGACACATGAATAGCTTCATCATAGGCACAATTCCAAGGTTCAGTTCTCTATTCCTATACTTATTTAATGAGCATACAAAGAGAAAGATTTGTTTCTTATACCATTAGAGAGCTCCCCCGCTTGCCATCTTTGAAGAAACTGACTGACTTTTCTGTCTCTTGTCTTGATAAGAAATTCTCTCTGAAGTTCTGTTTACAAAAATTGCATTTATGATCAACATGTGCCAAATGGTAGTCATTCACAACAATTTCGCATATCTTTGTGGAAAAAAAGGAGATAATATCTATTTAGAAAGTCCCTGGCACCATATATTCCCCACAAAAACCAGCTAAAGCAGTTACTTCACACAATTAATTAAATCCTGTTTCTGAATAAAAACTCAGACAAGCCAGTCAATAGTCAGACTGCAAGCACAGACACAGTTTTTTGAAGACAAGTAGTTTGCTCTTAACAGTTCATGTTTATTAACACGTGATTTATTTGTTTGTATTTCACTTTTTTTGTTGTGGAAAGTTGGGTGTTTTTACATATACATACATACATATATATATATATGTTGTTCTGTTTGTAAACCACAATTTCTGTAATATTCTTTCTTCTCCTACTGATTATGTTACTTCCCACATTGGTGATGGAATTGATTTAAGGTTATTATACTGAAACTTTTCTGGCACATAATGTTCTAAATAAATAAGCAAAGTTAATGTCATGCCACTGCTGCAAATGTGCTATTAAAAATGAACCAGTTCCCTGACTAAATCTTTAATTTGGAACAAATGAAAAATTATTAAAATTAAGCCCAGGGCAATGTAAATTACTTGTTCATCACGTGGCAATGAAATCCTTTTTAAAACTTGAGGGGTATAATGAAATATATTAGCAATTCAGCTGTAAGCTCTTCTCTGCACTATTTCTGGAGTTATCCTTTCTTTTTGTGACACATCTAAGGATTCAAGACAGGAAGACACACGGTTTTCCCTTAGTAAAAAGGCAGGCTTTCTTGGTGAAACATCACATGTCTTTGTTTGTTTGTTTGTTTGTTTGTTTATGTGCTTAACGAAATTCAGAAAATTGTGCAAGATAACTGACAGATGTTTATCACTCCACACAAAGCCAGAAGGTAAAAAGAACAGCCAAAAAACCCAAACCACCCACAATCACGACAACTTCCATAATGTTTCTGCTTTATCGGACTGCCCACATCTCAGCTGTTCTCCAGATGATGACACACAAAATTACTAATCCTTTTCTCATATGATTTTATTTTACATTTGGTTTTCAGATTCACAGACCTTTGTTGGATACCGTGAGACAGACACAGACTGTGTCCAGCAGGCATATCTCAAAGCTGGACTGTAGATAATGGCCTAAGCGCAAGGACATGAGAAGGAATGTTGAAGCAAAGTAAACAGGTTTTGCTGGTAAAAATAGCACTAGAGGTTACTACAGCAATACGGTCTTAGTATTGGCCAGCTTTACAGCTATAGCCAATTAAAGGGTGACATCATCTGTAAACAATTATGCACTTTGCTGTGAGACTAGTTAGTGTGTAGACGTGTGTGGAACTGGTAGCTTGTAGAGGTAGCTGAAAGTAGAGGTACTGTACTGCATGCATGTACATAGGATATAGATAATAAAGAAGATTTGACTTGCTTCATACTGGTGTCCCTGCGTTCCTGGACCCTGCGTGAATGCCGAAAACCCTGCCAGACCTTCCTACTGAAACACTGGTTTATGATTTTTTTCCCTCCCATTCAATCTAGTGATATGGTGACTTATTTTTCAGTAATCATTGCAGAGACCATACACCACTCTTTCCTTTTAAGCCGAATAACATGTATGTTCTGAAAATCACATTACAAAGACTAAGACAAGTATAAGATGTTGAAAAGATACAAATATTCTCATAAAAATAAGAGGTTAAAATAAAGAGGTAAATATTACAATCTTCTTTTGAATGTTTCTGTGGGTAAGCCAAATTTAGCCCTGTAAAACCATTTATTTTTTCTGATGGGCGTCCCCTAAGTGTGGTGTGGGGAGGTTGGCTGAGGGATTCCTTAAGTGCAGGAATGTCTCGTGTCGTCTGCTGGTCTCCAGCTGCCTTCCCCACAAGTCCTTTGTCAGCTGGCAGCGTGCAGGATCTTTGCCTGAAGTGTCAGGGCAAGAGATGGCCTTGTGCTGTGTATGGAGTTGGTTTGGGGTTGTATCGCTTGATTGTAAGCAGCTTTTGTTTTAAAAGAAGTAAATAATGAAAAGACATTGAAAACAGAAAAGAAGAAAGAAAAGGAAGAAAAGAAAAAAAGGAAAAAGGAAAGAAAGATAGAAAGGAAGAAAGTGAGAAAAAAAAAGAGGAAGGAAAGAGAGAAAAACAGAAAGGAAGGGAAAAAGAAAGAAAGAGAAAAAGGTAAAGAAAAAATAAAAAAAAAGAATAAAAAATAAAAAATAAAAAATTTTAAAAAATAAAAATAAAAAAAATTTAAAAAATTAAAAAAAGGGTCCGTTGTCCTCTTGTCCTCATTCTCTCCTCCTCCGTGTCTGTCTTGTCCTTGTCCGTGTGGGTCTTCTTCTTCTGCAGAGAGAGAAAGAGAGAGATCCCGACGGCTCCTCCCTCCGGAGGAAGGGGCTGCCTGGGAATGGGCTGAGCTGTGCAGCTCTTAAATACCCTGGAGCAGGGCAGGGCTGGGTGGTGTCACAGAGATCTCTGGGCAGTGTTGCACATCCCCAAGGGCCCTGAAAGCTGCAGTGTCTCAAAGGCCACTCCCAGCACCCCCTGGGCATTACAAAGGCCACTCTCCCCCATCCCCAGCAGCAGCGACTGGGCCCAGCCCGGGGCAGCCCCGGGGCTTGTGGACTTGTAGCCCCTGCTGTGCCCAGAGCTCTGGGAAGTTTGGCCACAGTCCCACACCACCCTCCATGGCCACACTGCAGAGCCCCCAGGGAATGCAGCCTTCCCAGAAGTTTCCCTGCGGCCGGGCCTTTGCTCTCTCCTCAGTGCTACTTGAAAACGGAGTTTGCCTTTCTGCTTTAAGAGCAGAGTTTGAGCCAAGTGATTTTGCAAGGCTTCCTTGGAGTGACCTGATAAGAAAGCAGGAGCTTTCTTCAGGGAGCTGCAAAGGATTTCTGGGCCTGGTGCTCCCAAGAAAGCTTTGGAAGAGGATGGAAGGAGGCAGCCCAAGGCAGTGCCCCAGGCTCAGTGAGCCCAGTGTCTCCCAAGGTGACCGTGTTCACAAGCTCGGAGAGGGACTGGACTTGTAAGGGCTCTTAAAGCTCATCCAGTCTCCCCCACCTGCCATGGGCAGGGACACCTTCCACAATGCCAGGTTGCTCCAAGCGCCATCCAACCTGGCCTTGGGCACTTGCAGGGATGGGGAAGTGGCCAAGTCCTTTGTCAGCTGGCAGTGTGCAGGAGCTTTGCCTGAAGTGCCAGGCCAAGAGATGGCCTTGTGCTGTCTATGGAGTTGGTTTGGGGCTTGCATCTTTTCTTTGTTACCAGGTTTTGTTTTCAAAGAACTAAGTAATTAAAAGAAATGAGTTAGTAATTGAAAACAGAAAGGAAAGGGAGAGGGAGAGGGAAAGGG
>VYZS01064501.1:870-11287 GCA_013400695.1 Neodrepanis coruscans
ACCATGGAGAAACATAAGAAGTAAAACAATTATGTGGGGTTTTTTGGTGTAATTAAAAAAAAGCACTATGGTGTCCTTGAAAAAGAGCAGGCTCATGCTTTTCCCAGCATAAGCAGCAGACAAAACTAGTCAAAAAAGCAGACAAAAAAAAGTCATGCAAGCTTTGAAACAATAAACCTGCAGGTCACTTGCTGGGCACTGTAAAACAAATTATACCCAAGAGAGGTTTTGGAGGTAGTGAGATGATAATTTATTGACACTCACATTGCATTCTCTGAATAATAAATAGCTTTTCAAATTCCAGACATTGCTTTTAGCAGTAAAGTGTATACAGTTTAANAGTGGTAGGTAAAAGACAAAGGGAGGTGAGGCTGCATAAATTCTTTAGCCACACTAGGCTGCTGTAGGTGGATCTGGACATTTGGTAGGATTAGGAGACAGTAGATGTAGAAAACGGTAACAAATGTGTAACGCTACTTCTTTGAAACCTCTGAGCTTCATTTTCCTGTTTGACTCTCTGACCACACAATAAAATTTCAGACTACTACAGAATTTTGGGACACCCATGCTAACAACCATTTTAACAACCCTGAAAAAATGTGCTGCCACTTTTCATGTCATACACAGACTTGAGCATCAACTCATGTTCCTTCCTGCAGAAATGGCAACCCTTTATCCAGCAAGACAGATCTATAATCTGTTACAGCAACAAATAGTTAAGCTTAGGAATCAAAAGGTTAGGCCACTGAGACAATACAAAGTGCCATGATACAAAGCTGATTTTTACAAAAGGCACGAGCAAATGCGTCCACTTAACAGACTGCTTGGCTGATTTCATCATGCATTTTTTCTGGATAACACAGTCATTAACTTCAGAATAAAAATATTAAATCTGTTAGTTTTGTCTTCAGATTGTCCTTTTAAACATCATAGTAAATTAAAGTTGCCAGTAGTAAAGAAAGAAAAACCAATACAGATTCCTCAATAATGAGTTCTTTTGTATTTGTTTTTCTGCAGACAACCAGCAAATTTCATTTAAGTTCTCTAAATACAAATCAAGTTCAAGGAATCTGATGTTTCTGAAATCTAGGTTTTTCCCTTGTGACTTCTTAATCTGGAAAGCACTTAGGAATTCCTATTTCCATGGTTCAGTCGGCTTCTGTCATTGTTTTTTTCATCCATTTAAATTAAATTGCATCCAGGTAGGTGTCAGAAAAATTCCAACTGCTAATAATTACACAAAGGAGCAGTGTCTGGTTTTCCATCAACCATTATCTTGCATGTTGCTTTATGAATCCTAATTTCTTTAAAGCTTTTAGTTGCCTAAAAGTATTACTCCTGCAATGCAGGCAGGTACATTCAGCACCACAGCTGGGTGACTGACAGAGAAATAACCATATTCTCTCCATCCCTCAGGAGAGCACTTGGCAGGCAAGTTTAAGTCAGAATACAGCATCTGCAACTGCCTGAAGACAGCTGCCCTAGAAACTAACTGAAAAAATAGTCCCTCATAGAGAGAGGCTTCATGACCAGAGAAGAGAAATCCATGAAGAATACTTAGCCTTTAAAGGAAAAGTATTTACAAATTTGTATTTGATAAAGAAAACCAAACTAACAACTGAATTTCTGACAGAAGTCTATTTTGATGAACTGCTGGGACAAGAGAACAACACATAATATATTATAGTCCAGGAGATAACAGCCCTGAAAAAGCTTGGAAACCAATGCTGTTCCTTCAGAATTCTCAGAAGACATTCGAAGCAGCCCAGAAAATTCTTAATAAACAGGAATCACTTCTGCCCCTTTCAGTGTCTATGAAACATTCACTAATTTTTTGCATAAAACTGCCATCAATACATAAGAGGAAAGTGAGCAAATAAGTGAAAATACATATAAGGAGTGTGTTTTAAAACAAGAAGGGACTCTTTTAATGTTGTAATATAAAAACATCAAGACCAAACCTGTGAAATCCACCTATTTAAACTTACAATTAGGAACTGATTTCCAGCTATGGTTCCACTGAGTTCAGTGGGAACTCAGTACTTCTAAAAATGTCAGACCATCTGGTAGACAGCTTATAAAAAGAGAAAAAAACAGTATCTTGATAGACTCAGTAACTGTACTTGCATTTGAAAGTTTTCAAATTCTGCTCCACAAGTGGATTTTACAGCCTCTGCCAGCTCTGAGCTGCTCCAGCTACACTCCTACTGGTATCAGCACAGCATGTCCAACGCCAAGTGCAATTACAGCACACGCAGGCACCAGCATAGAATACATTAATAGACTTTTCCCTAACAAAGACACACTCATTCACACTCAAATGAGAAGAGGAATAAACCAGTGGACAATTCCAAAGCCATAGTAATGACTACTTTGCAGGCTTACTGCACACTCCTCCTTAACTCCTGGTTATCAATTCTGAAGGCAGCAGCTTGTGGTTAGATGCACAAATGAGAGATTGATTCATTTTTGCTTCCAGGGTCAACTTGTAGTCATAGCAACAGGCATAACAGGATGAAGAACAGAACAGTTCATAAGGGGATCAAGAAACAGGACTGTTTATTAGACCAAGAATAGGAAATAGTGTCACTGAGTTATTTTTTGCCTTAAGAAACTTTCTTAAAAGTTTTGATAGAACAACATAAAAAAAAAGTTACAGGAAAGCAAAACTCAGTTGAAAGCCAAATGCAAAATGTCCAACATTACATTTTTAAAAAACTTTTAATATTTATACTTAATGTGTTTCAAATACTGGTAGCAGTAAAAGAGAGGGACTTGTAACTCTGTATTTCATGTCATTCTGGTAGAGGTTGTTTTCAGAGTTGATCTTCCCCAACAGCTATTCCTCAGAAGCCACCTTCCTAACAGACTACACCATATGGCAGCAAATCAGGGGGAGAGAAGAGATTCAGCATACTCTCAGTTTATCTTGCAAATACAAAAAGTTGTTTAACTATCTAAAAAATGGCATATTGCCCAACCATATCTTTAAAAAAAAAAAAAAGAAGTTAGAATTTGTATTTTTAGATAGCCTGGTAAAATATGAACATTTACATGTACTGAGTCACTAAAAAGCCTTTTTTTTCCCATTAATAGTCATGAGCATTAAAATATCTGTATTTTTAGATAGTGTGTATGCCTTTATATATTTCTGCAAGGCTGCCTTAAAAAAATATCTCTCTCATATTCAAAATACTGTATCAGGATTCCTGCTAATTCCAAATTATAAATATAGACCAGCAGATCTTGCCTTTTTGTATTAGCAACCATGTACATAAAATACTGTAAACAAATACTTACTGTACCATGGGAAATTGTAAGAAAACCATTTTTAACTGAGCACTTCCTTTTCTGCCACACTTTTCTGATTCTAGTTTAAAGGGGGGGAAAAAAAAAAAGGTGACTCAGTTTTAAATGTATTTTGTATTACATTGCTTCAGCTCTTAGGACCTAATGGTTTTTTCCAGTAGACTCCAGCAGTACTTACCCATCACTTTTCTTGTACAGACTACCATTTCGTTCAGTGCCATGTTCCTTGTTTCCCTGAGGCTGATGTAAACTGTAAGCTGTACTCTGACGAATCTGAGAATCCTGAAATAATCAACAGCAATTTGTAATGAATTCCACACTTTCAACCAAACTAACCCTCTATTAATCAGTTTCAGAGCTTTTCCTTCCTGCTCTAATTCAACAGGCCAAATGAAGCATATTTTTCCTCCTTGATGAGGAAGAACAAAAGCCATTTCTTTTTTCAGAGGGCACAAAAAAACATTTGAGAAGTAGCCATTATCAGTACCTGCCAAAATTGATTTATTTGCTTTATTTATATTTACTATTGGCCTTAACTTATAGGGGTTTTAACCCAAAACTTAATTAAGTCGGTGGCTTTCCAGCTCATGCAAACACTACACAGTACAAACACTAAAGTAATTGCTAATTGACCCTCCTATGGTAAAAAAAAAAACAAAATGGAAAAAATAATAATTATATACATGAATTTGTAGAAGTGATTTTCCTTGTGGAAATTGAGACAAATTATTGTCTGAAAAGCAGGAGAGACCTGGACACATAGTTCAGGAGTCATACAGGAAAACTGAAAATCACTTCCAGAAGAATAATTTAAGGCAAAATATCTTGAACAAAGTAGAATTTTGGGACAGGATGAGACGAAGATTAACTAAATCCCTCTCACTGGTCTCAGAACTACCCAGAGACAGGACCCACTGCTGCAAGAGTCCACCTGCTTAAAAAATAAGAATCTGAAAATGAGCAGTTTGATGTGTTAGGCTGTATTAGCAGCACTAACATGACAGGATGGACTTTTAAATACATACAGCAGCAATTACTATTACTTGTCATTGTTTTCTACTATCATTACTCTATGGACATAATTACACCTCTGTTATATATGGCAGACAATACAAGTATAGCAAGGAAAAAAGCACAAAGCAGCTCCCTTACACAACTACGAGCCACTCTAAACATGATGGTAGGGACAGAGCTACACCCCTGTTCAGAGAACTTAGGACTCCACACCTCCAGGTTGCAGGATTTCAGGTTCACTCTGAATACAGTGCTGGAGCTCAGTGGTCCTGAGAACCACGAGCTGAGCTCCACACAGGCTGCAACACTCCTTGGTGCTCCTTCTCAGCAGAAGCAACCCGTGCCCACCAACCTGCCTCTCAGCTAATGATCTAGGAAGCCATATCAGGTGGCTACAACTTGCATCTGAGACTTTTAAAGGCACTACAAAACCACCACTTAAATGTCTGTGCCTGACAAAGCATCCCTTCAGATTTAAACCAGTGTCTTTTTTGTTCCTCTACGGTTTGTTTACACAGAATTATTTGGTTTTGCACTCTAGCTGCACAACATAGAGGCACAACAACATTCATAAAAAATTCCTGTCACTGCTGCTCACATACATTTATTGACTTCTGAAGAAAATTCAATCTGACACTGCCTATTGTGCCCTATCAATGCTTTGATCTCTGCCTCCCATTAGTCAATAAAGGAACTCCATTCCCAAGAAGATTAGAGGCCTTACAGGAAATTAATTTCAGCTCTTGCCATCCTCAATTATGTAAAGATTTCAGGTGACCTCTAGCACCTGCTCATAGGACCATTATTTAAGTCTGTGCTACTACTTTTGGTGCACTTTTTTCTGCCACATTTCAGTTCCCTCCCCTCAGCTGTTTACACTCAGCTGCTGTGTTTGACCAAACTGGCAAACCAATAATACAAGTTTCCTGCCTTATTTCAGCTGGAGAGGAAGCTGCTGTAGCTGACGTGTACTTCCACACATTCATTACTATGAACAGTATCTTCAAAAATTTTAATACTATTTCACAAAAAGAACTTAAGGACAAACATTTGAAATCCTCAGTTCAGGTCATGTCCAGATCAATAGTGTCCAATGTGATTGCCAGATGATGGTTTCCCACAGCTCTCTGACAACAAGTGCATGATTTTGATCTAGCTCTTAACAGACATTTGTGGATGCCATCCACAAATCATCATCACAATTAACATCCTTCCAGGCAATTTCAGCACGCCTTTTCCTTATGTAGGCTCTCTAAAGAATCTCCCCTTATTTCTGCTTTGCCTATTGCACATAACAGAGATATAAATCACAGATAACAGGGTCAGACTCAATGGCCTCTGTTGGAGGAGCAGAACAATGTGTATTACCTATGGGAGGAAACAGATCACTGCAGGATAAAGGACATACCTAGCACAGAGTACTAGACTAGAGTCATTTTAAATATCCCTTGAACACAAGACCAGAACAGACTGAAGTACATGAGCCTAAGAAACTGAACTTTGACCACTTTATCAGCTTTGAAATGAAGATAGACATAAAAAAAGGTGAGTCATTTAATTGCAGTATGTTTTTAGTGAATCACTTCACTGACCATGAAGAGGGTTTAAATTATTTCTTCCAAAGTTTATAAGCACAGACTGACTTCTAAGTCAAGCTGAAGAGCATAGCTAAAAATGAAATAAATCTGAAAACAGTATTCTTTAGAAATGGTCTGTGACTACTGATAAGAGGTATTCTAAAATCTATTTATCAGCCCCACTATGTGACCACAACAGAACTTTCCATACAGGATGCTTCAAGTTATATACCACAAATTTTGGCTAGTCACTCCACAGCTCCCATGGAGCAGGACTTTCAGACTGTTCAGATCACTGATGTGTATAAAATTGCCAAAAAATCCATTACAGCTTTCCTAGAGTCTGAACTTCTTTGGCATTTGCATGATGCTTTGGAGGTCCATCCTTTACTTATTACAGCCCCACAGATCCTCGAAAAGATGTATCTACCAAAACCCCCTGTAGGCAGCCTCTCCTATTGCACAGCTATACAAAAAATTTATCCTATTTTGCAGAGTGGCCTAAATAGATTCTAAGTTTTACCAAAGAAGCAGAAGCAAATCCGAACACTACAGTCACAGGAGGTGACCTCACTCAAGGTCATGGGAACAAGAATAGTTTAGGCAATACAACCCTAAGGTTGTCTCTGAAACTTGCAGGAGTTTGAAAAACAGAAGTTTAGTAATTAAAAATTACGAAGGTGTACACGGAATGACATTTCAAAAAGAAGTTTCAATACAAACCAGGCTTGAGGAAGGTCTGTGCAGGAGAAAACTATGTATACAGGCAGAATAAAAAAAAAGGTTCACTACGAGTGCTTGTGTGTTTTCTTATTTTAAACACAACAGAAACAGTATTTGTCAACATTCTTTGTGGACATGAAGTCCATTTTATTAAAAATACATATATTTTCAAAATCTTGCAAGAACATCAAATCAAGCAACTGGATTCAATTTCCAAAAGAAGGAACAAAAGAAATCACCACTTTGTCTTCCAGCAATTTCCTTTCCCCCAGACAATCTGATAACTTTTTTCTTTTTCTTTTTTTTTTTTTAATTTTTGGTAATAAAACAAACCAAAGCAAAGAAACAGACAAAAGCTCAGTGGAAAAATCCAGTTTCTTGAAATCTGAATGGAAATCATGCCAACTATTTTCATTAAAACATAGTAACACTTACTCTCCTAGACTTCGGTCACAAAATGTAAATGCATTTCAGGAAGGAAAAAGAAATCAGTTATAGTAAAGGAAATTACAGTGCAACAAGAATAATATTAGTGGGTTGTACAGTAAATTATACCAGAACTCTTTGGCATCCCACTGATTAATTGATGTTTTCAAAAAACCTCAAAAAATAATTGTAGTACTTCTCGTGCTCTGCAGGTAAGAATCTACATATAAATTTTCAGAATTAATAAGCAAAGACTGTAGCATAAAGCACTTTTTATGCTTGTATTTTTAAATGTCACAAACACAGTAGAAATAATCAATTTCTGTGTATTATTAATTTGTGAGTCTGTGAATAGATGTGTACTCATCATATCTTCCATATACATTTAATATCAGTACCACTGACAAAGAGGGAAACATAGAGAAGCAGTATTTGCAGCAACCATGAAACCCAACTGCTTCTGGTATCTCTCTTGAGCAAAGACCCAATTAAAATAGGAAGCCTGCTAACACAGCCTAAACAGCAAAGAGCAGACAATCAAAGGTGAACCCAAAGCATTCACCATTTCTATGAGGATCACTAGTTTCTCATCCTATAGAGCTCAGATTTGGAAGGTTTTGGCAAATCAGTGAGTTCTGAATCAGGGAGAATTGCCTGCAGACATTGTACACAATGGTCATTATCACAAACTTCTCAAGGTAGCAAATGGCACCTCAAAGTGAAGAGCATTCAAGACTGTCCAAATGCCTGTCAGGAAGTCACAAAATCACAAGGGTTTGGGTTGGAAGGGACTGTTAAAGATCATCTAGTCCAACCCTGAGCTGTGGGCAGGACATCTTTGACTAGATCATGCTGCTCAACAACCTCATCTGTCACCAGTAAAAGTTAGAAGATCAAAGCAAGACTGGAAAAGATCAAGAAGTCTGAGCTCTACAGACTAAACTATTTCATCATGATCCCTCTCAGAAAGAGAATCTGAAAAAAGTGGAGGGGGCTCATTTATCACGTACTCATGGCCCAGAAGCCCCACAAAGGAAGCTGGCTGGCATTTATTTATATGAAGAGAAAGCACCAGCAATCTCAAACAAAGGCAGACCCAATATTTAGGATTATATTATACAAAAGATGCTTACTTCCAGCTCAGAGTTTCCCAAATTAAATTAATCCAGAATTCATTAAATCTAATGGCAATCATAACTGAAACTCAAAAAATACTTATTTGTTAAATTGCCAAACTGACCCAGCTCTCACATTTGAACTCTGCCATCTTGCAGCAGAGCAGCAAACTTAATTGTTACTTTTGCAGATGAGGACAGAGGTGTTTTGAGATTTGAAGTTCCATTTAACATACTATTTATAAGTTTGGAATAGTATTGTGAGATACGGTTCCATGAATAAGGACTCCTTGATAGTGCCCAAGGTTTTTCATTTTAAGTTTGAGCAACAGAGCATCATCTGAAATATTTTTCAATACTGGTAACACAAAGAAATTACTCTTCAGTAACTCTCATATTTTTAGTGGGCATTCATTTTCTTAAAAAAAAGTGCCTTCGTCAAACATTCAATATCAGCATTAAAACAAAGATGAATGAACAAAAGAAATTAGATGGCTGATAAAAGTTAAAACAACTATTTTGAATATTAGCATTACATTAGAAGTAATTAAAATGGGTATTCCAAAGTTAAACCACCTTATATGCTCACCTCTTTCTGATCAACCTGGAGTGCTGATTTTAAAATGTCCCTAAGTTGTGTTAATTGTCTTCTTTCTTCATCTTGTGCTTGTTTAATCTTAAATGAATAAAAACACAGGATAAAAATAACATTATTTTTTATTTTCAGTGCAGGTCTTTCAAATTTGCTGCTTAATTTGTTCATTTTTCTGAGAAATATTCAGCAAGAATGAAAAAACAAAGAGGAAAAGATGATCTGACCAATTATATCCTTTATATCTTGAAAACTTGATAATGGCTAGGATGTTGCTGGGTTAAGACTTTTGACATTGCCTCACAATGTTCTTACTTCCTTGTGTTCCATTTGAAACCACATGTTATTTTCCACTTAGACAGTAAACACTTCAGAGCAAAGGCTGTTTTCCTAACATTTTACACAGTGGGGTCCTGAACTGAAACAAAGGCTTCTGGGTGCTATATTGAAACAAAATTTTACTCAGCAATCCACTCAAAACCTTAAAGTACTGACTACTAAAACAGTCAACCAACCTGAATCAAAATGATCATGCTTCTACTGTAAAAGCCTAAATTTACAACACAAATGTAAAAGGTTGATACTCACTGTATAAAGATCTGTTGAGAGTGTTTCAATTGAAGGCTTGAGACTTTCAACGGCTTTTAACCCATCCTGAAAGAAACTTAAAAAGAAAAGCAAAAAGCAAGCTGCTGTTACACTTTGCTTTGTATTTTCTGCTTAAAAAGTTGTCAAAGGAAGACATGCATATTATTATGCCATGCCATAAACTTCAAAACATTAAACTTTTTTTTAATCTTTGCCTGATCCACCTCTTTATTTCCATTATAGCTTATTCTAACGTGCAAAATCCCCAATTAGATTCAAAACTGCCACAACCTACTGCCACATAAACTTTCCTTATTCTCACGTCAAATACAGGTTTTCATCCCACTTTGTGAAGGCTCAGAAGAAGCAAGATTCATTTGTAGAACAGCAAAAGCTCTAGTAGATATAAAATAATTGTGACTTCTTGAAGCCAAATAATGTCATGTCTAATGTAATCTTTCCACTAAAGGAAAGCCCCTTTGTTTCCCAAGCTTTAATTGTGGTCTACATGCAAACTAAATATGCTACATCTTACTGTATTATAAGTACTTTAGTATTGACACAGTAATGTTATCTATGCCAAGAATTCCAGCTCTTCAAAAAACAGTAATACTTAGAAAATAAATTTTAAGAAACCACAATTACATGTATATTTGATTAAAAATTGCTGCACTGTTCGCAACATGAAGTATTTTCACTCTGGGAACCAGACATGAAAGTGACAACAGAACACAGCATTTATTGTGTTGAAATTTTATTAAATGGACAAAGCAGATGAATTACATACTACAAGTGAAACTGATTCTAAAAGAAACATAGCTATATAGGGAAAAACTACATAGATGCAGACTGATGTTTTAAGGTGAGATCTTACTGATTTCAACAGGTTAGCAGTGGGTCTATGTTGTGGGTTGGAAAAAATAAAACCGTCCCCCCCCAACCACTCCCTGGTGGGGCTGTCCGCGGTCCCGGGCTGTCGCGCCCGTGGAAACCGCGTCGGGAACGGAGCCGCGGCACGCGCCGGGAGCCACCGGGGTGCGGGCGATGGCGCCATGATGGCCAGCAGCAGTGGG